>PVKN010032591.1:0-12227 GCA_004027915.1 Capromys pilorides
TCCTACTATTCAATGTTCTAATATTTTGTTCAGAGGAACAAAAAGTAACTTTTTTTTTTTGGTGGCACCAGGAATTGAACTCAGGACCTTCCACTTGCCTTGTAAACACTTACTCTACTGAGCTTTCTCCTCACCCCCCCCTCAACGTGTTTGATGCTTACATTTTATTCAAAAATAAAATGAAGGGCTGTGGAGATAGCTCAGTGGCATTAGCACTTGCCTGCAAGCACAAGGTCCTGAGCTCAATTCTTGGTACTGCAAGAATAAATAAATAAATAAATAAATAAATAAATAAATAAATAAACGTGGGACCTGCCATTCTACTTGAGCCAAGCCCCCAGAATGTGCAACGTCAAGAAAAAAACCCTGTGCAAATATTTGATCATGATTGTCAGCGTGAGTTCATCCGTGGACGCAAACGCGCAGCTATGGTGCAGGATGTGGACAGAGGGGGTCCCATGAGGGGCAAGGGAAGCCATTGGGAGGGAGTCCTCTGTTCTTTCTTTTTTTGAGCGTTTAGTTCAGGATCTACAGGGTCTCACTACACAGATGGGACTCGCAGCGCTTCTCCTGTTTTCAGCCTCCCAAGAGCTGGGATTGCAGGCTCGCGCTCCCACAGCCGGTCTCAGTTGCCATCCCCGCAGCCCTCGAGGGCAGCGCTGGCACGGCACGCTGGGGATTGAACCCTAAAGCGTCTGCCTAAGCAGGCGCTTTAGTTCACTCAGCTACTCTGTTCTTTCTTTTAAAGTCTCTAAGGAGAAAAATTCTTCTCAAAATAAATTCTGGACGTGAGAGCTCCTTTTTTTTTTGGCCGACTTAGTTCATTTTATTTTTCTTGTGTAAAACCCTCTATGTTGTAGCCACCTCTGGAGCTTGCCGCTGGCCAGTGCAACTTGCTCCTGCATGGGCATGATCTTCAGCACTTCGTCCTTGAGGGATGTGCCCAGGAAAAAGTCAATCATCTTGGACTCCTTGATGGGTAAGGAACAAAGATAAATTTCCTCTCGGGATTTGATCTTCACGTCTTTGACCAGCGGGCCCAGCGTGGTGACAGGAACGTGGTGACTCTTCGTCCTCGGCCTCACGGCTGCGAGCCCCGCGGCCTCGGCCCGGCCCCAGCCTCTGCTGCGCCCGCGACCTCGACCTAGAAGGCCACTGCCGAAGCCTCCGCGGAAGCCCCCACGGCCTCCCACACCTGGGCTCCCCTGGCCTCCGGCCCCTCCCTCTGCACCGTCACTGCCATTCGGTGTTTCCCAGAAAAAGAAGAAGCGAGTTTTCCTTTTTGCGGCTCTCGCAGTGGCCCGGCCTGCTGCTGCTGAGCGTAGTCCTGGCAGCTCAAACTTCTCATGGAATCACGGGATTATAAACCCCAAGGAGCAGCAAACTCTTGCATCTGTTTCACAGAGATACTGCGGATACCACGAACGTACTCTGACACATGAAATAATCACTTATTTGTTAATGAAGGAAGGAGTTCGCTGAGACGCAGAGCGATTGAGGTCTCGCTCTTACAGTACAAGTTTTTTGTGAGTGGATTATCATTGTGGGCAAGAAAGCGGGTTTGGGCACTCAGAATTCTAGAAGACCTGTGGAACATGGGAAGAGGGGGCTGGAGAACTAAGGACACTGTGCTAGGACAGAGACTTACCAGAGCAGGGGGCCCCGTGCGGTGCCGGCCCGCTTGGTCCGGAAAGACACCGCTGCCAGCGCAGGCAACTTAATGAGACTCAGCAGCCAAAGTAGGAGAATGAACTGTGGAAATTTTACTAGAATGCCATAAATATTCCAATTTCCCTTTGTTTTATGATTAGTTTAACTAAAGCATGTCAAAAAGAATATTACACTTTAATACCTTTTGAAGTTTTCAGATTCATTTTTATTAAAAACATTTGATAAAAATGAGAGTCTAGCCAGGCGTGGTGGCACACGCCTGTAATCCCAGCACTTGGGAGGCTGAGGTAGGAGGATCAGTGCGAGTTCGAAACCAGCCTGGGCCACAAAAGTGAGCTCAAGGCCAGCCTGAATTAGGTAGCCAGACCCTGTCTCAAAAAGACAAAAACAAAACAAAAAAAACAACAAAAACCCAGAGAGAGTCTATAAAAAGTATCCAAGGTCTCAAGGTCCCCTTTAATCTGTTTCAAAAATAGAGGCTGGGTCCGTCCTGCACCTCCACACATACAGAAGAGGGAAAGGCCTCTCCACAGTGCCGGGCCCCTTCGGACCCCACCCAAGTCCCAGCTCCTGGCCTTAGCTTCTGCCTACCAGCGGCGTGGCAGAGATGGGACTGCCCACAGTCCCACCCTGGATACCTCAGCAAGGCCCAGGGACAGTTTTCCCATGACGTAATTAGTAGCCAGTGCAGGTCCCCAGGAGAAATATAAAACCCTCACTGCACCCAGCTGGAGGAAGCATAGGAATGGCATTCAGGGTGAAGGCAGATGTGCGGGTGGCATGTCGCTGGCTGTGTCCGAGAGGTTCCAGGGCACTGAGCACTCAAGAAGTTAAGGCCCCCAAAGCCACGGTGCGGCCCTTTGAAGCCCTGCCCCAGTACCCAGGAAACAAGTGGCTGAGGGTGCTGCAGATCTGGAAGGATCAGGGCATCGAGCACATTCACCTGCAGCTGCATCAGACCTTCCAGGAATTGGGGCCCATTTTTAGGTAACCTTTTCTGCCCTGCGCAAGGATGTCCATGCTCTCCTGTCCTACCAGAGGCCAGGCCCTTACCGGGCCCTTTCCAGGCACATGGTACCAGCATAGCCGTATGGGGCCTGGTCCTCTGCCTTCAGGAAGGCAGGACAGGAGCACTGTGGGCTGCTGGCCTGAGGATTTGCCATGGAAACCAGGGCTCATCACGGGGACAGACCAAAGCAGGGCTCCCCACACAGAGGATAGAGTGCAAGAGTGCTGAAGTGGGTGAGGGGCAGGGGCACAGCTGGAGAGGTTTCTTCGGGGAGCAAAAGCAAGTCCAGGAGGAGAGGCTTGCCAGGACTCGATATGCTCTGGCTGTGCAGAAGGTGAGCAAGAAGGACAGGACCCACCCGACTGACGATCGTGCACTGTCCTCCAGGTATGATGTGGGGAGAAGACAGATAGTCTACGTGATGCTGCCAGAGGATGCTGAGCAACTGCACCGGTCTGAAAACATGTATCCCTGCCGCATGCGTCCAGAGCCCTGGATGGCCTACAGAGAGCTCCGGGGCCAGAAGCCTGGCGTGTTCTTGCTGTGAGGAGCCAGTGGGGCTGGTGAGGGAGGTGGGATTTGCAGCTCAACAGAGAGAAGGGGCAGAAAGGAGCAGATCCAGAGGCACACCATGTAGGGATTTGTGGAAACATGGCGACAGGATGAGTATGATCCTGTGGGCTTCCTGAAGGTGGAGGAGCAGGCAATGCACCTCCTTGGGGCGAGGAGGGACACTGACATCACCACAAGGTGGCAATTCCTCCTCAGAGCCCTGGTGATGTTTTCTCATGTAGATGGGTGGCTCCCCTTCCTGTGGCTCAGAGAAATGGCCCCGGGGGGAGGGGGGGAAGTAGCCAACATACTCCAGAGTTCGATGTCTACTAGACTGCAGCCTCTCTCCCACTGGTGCCACCGAAAGGTAGGGCACCCTTTCTCTGTAGGGGAGTCCTGAGGACATGGGTGACAGGGATATAGGCAGTAAATGTCCCTTTGTGCTCAGAAACAAAGCTCTAAGTGAGCTAGTGGCTCTAGGACCTGGATCCTTCACGTGGAAAGAGGGGACACTCAGATAGATGAGCAGAGAGAAGGTGGTGCTCGGGGGGCTCAGTGCAACAGGGAAGAGGGTTTAAAAGACATAAGTCAGGCTATGGGTAGTCACACCACTCTGTCAAGGAGTGATTTTTTTTTTTGGGGGGGTGGATATCGGGATATAAGAAAAAGGTCTCTTGAGTGCAACCTTGATATGAGATGCAGCTGGATGGAAGGCCAAAGAACAGTGCGGGGAGAAGGGTAGGCATGTGAATGTGAAGGAGGGAGAGAGAGAGAGAGAGAGAGAGAGAGAGAGTCTTGCATCTGAATCTACACATACTGTATATTTGCATTTTTCTGAGTATTGTGTGTGTCTTCTTAAATGTGTACTGTATGCATATGTGTCACTAGAACATGTATATACATGTTCCACCTGGACACATATGTGTCTGTGTATCATGGGCGTGATCCTCCTGAGGTTGCAGGTGTCATCTGTAGACATAGGCAGCTGTGCTAGCACACCTGTGGCTCAGAGGGCAAGCCCCTGGCCATCTTTGCCCAGAGAGCCTCTGCCAGGCCCCTTATGCCTTCTGGCCAGTTGCTTGAGGATATGGTAAGAACTTTATGCAAGACAAGGACATCGGTGAGGACATGGAGATGCTAGTGATTTGGAGGCAACAGAGGGAAGAACAAGGAGATGGAAGGTCAGCTACCCTTTTCCTTGGGCTGTGGTGTGGCCAGAGGGTCAGCTTCCTATCTTTGAGAGAAAGCCTCCCTTCCAGGACAGGGCTGGTGACAGACATCTCGTGCAGAGGGCCTGGGGTACAAGAATCCACAAGAGTGAGAGAGCTCAACTGATAGCACTTTTAAGTAGAATCTGGTGTTGTGTTCCCATTTAGACTTCAAAGGTCATCATCTCAGCCCATGAAGGCCACTCTAAGGGAAGGAGGTGCAGCAGGACCTGCAGCAGCCTGCCTCCATAGGCACACTCATCTCCCAGCGACACCTGCTTCCTTTTAGGGACCAGGAAAGTCCCTAAAAGGTGCTAGATTTGACTCCAGCTCTGCTCTACCCTGTAGGAATGGGCCTGAATGGCGCTATAACCGACTGCAGCTGAACCCCAGAGTACTGTCCCCAAAGGCTGTGCAAAAGTTCCTCCCAATGGTAGACACAGTTGCAAGAGACTTTTCACAGGCTCTGAAGGAGAAGGTGCTACAGAATTCCCAGCAGAGCCTGACCCTGGACATCAAGCCCAGCATCTTCAACTATATCATAGAAGGTGGGTTCTAGATTAGTCCCAATCCCAGGGCATGTGGAGGCATCAAACAGTGGGGCAGAGAGCTGAGATGGTATCCCGTGATTACTTTCTTTTGCCATCAATACCATTCTCTCTGCAGCCAGCACCTTTGCACTCTTTGGAGAGCGGCTGGGCCTCTTTGGCCAGAACCCAAGCTCTGACAGCCTGAACTTCACATATGCCCTGGACGCCATGCTCAGATCTACTGGAAAGCTCATACTTCTGCCCCCGAGTCTGTCCCACTGGGTGAGCAGCCAAGTGTGGAAGCAGCACTTTGAGGCCTGGGACTACATATTTGGCTATGGTAAGGCTCAGGATCAGGCAAGTCACCTACTTCCCCACGTATCATGTGTGCCATCTTGAGGCATGGAAAGGCCAATGACAGGATGACGGCACTCTATGGTCTTGCCAAGGTGTTAGCAGGAGACTAGGGCTAGCCTAGCCTGGAGGTAATGGTGGAAGCATAGAGACTTGGAGGTGTTGAGGGCAGGCAGGGAGGAACAGGAGAATGAAGAGGTGCTCCCTCTGGGATCTGAATATCTCTCCTTCCTCTCCTGCAGCTGACAGCTGGATCCAGAAGACTTACCAGAAGCTTACTAGCAGTTACCCTCAGCACTACAACGGCATCATGACAGATATGCTGTTGCAGGGGGACTTATCAGTAAATGCCATCAAGGCCAACAGCACTGAACTCACAGCGGGGAGTGTGGACACGGTCAGCCCAACACTGAACGGAGTCCGCCACAATTCCCTGTGCATCTCCTGTGCATAGTCACCCAGGGTCAGGGATCCCAGCTCTGGGCCTTCGTAACAAAGATGGAGGAAAACAGCTGTGGGTGCATGGCTCAGAGTGCCTCCTCTGGCCACTCTGCAGGGAGTGAAACATGCTCAGAAGTCCTAGGGCATCAAGGAGTCCCTTAGGAGGCCACTTGTGTTACTCACATTGAGAAATGAACCACTCTGGAGACACTGAGGCTCTGCTCTCAGATGAGCACAGGGAGCATGGAAAAGACCAGGAAGGAGAAAAGTTTGCTACCTGAGATTAGGAGTGGCAGGGCTGGCACAGGCTGATACACAGAAGCCTTTGGCCACTTGGGCTAGGAACGATTTGGAAGCTGATGGATGCAAGCTTGAGAGCCCTGATGAGGGCTGGAGGCTGTCTGCTGAGGCCCCAGGCAGGGTGTGGGCCCCGGAGCCTGCAGCAACAGAGGAGTAGTGGGCTGGGATACAGAGGCCTTCCTCTGAGGAAACAAAGAATGGGTCCAGGTGGGCACCCTCGTCCTACAGCCTGGAGTACCAGGCATGTCTTTCTGAGCATGCTGTGGGAGGTCTGCCCTGCGTGGAGGGCCTGGCACTGTGCACTCTGACCCTTGCCCTCTGCTTCCTGCAGACAGCCTTCCCTCTGATAATGACGCTGTTTGAGTTGGCCAGGAACTCCACCACGCAGCAGGCCCTGAGGCAGGAGAGCCTGGCTGCTGAGCCCAGAATCTCTGAGGATCCTCAGAGGGTCACTACAGACCTGCCCCTGTTGCGGGCAGCCCTCAAGGAGACCCTGAGGTAGGTGCCAGCTCAACCATCCCTAGTCCTTTTCCTCTTTGCTTAGGGGACTTGAGGACAGGCATGGAGATATGAGCAGCTTTCCTGGGAGCTTGCTATCCTTCCCTTTTCACTCCCTCATGATAGGGGTGCAGCCCTCTTCCTCTAAGTCCTGTGACCACTTTCCATGTCCTCCTTGCCCTGCACTACCATGTGGTGGGAGATCAGGCTAGCTCAGCAAGTACTCAGCAGGAAGCCCAGTGTTAAGATGAAGGATAATTTCCTTCTGCTGGTCCTTTGAAAGAAGGCTGTAGAGGAGACTGGGCCCAGCTGGCACATCACTTCTTGCCTCTTATTCCCAGGCTGTACCCTGTTGGTCTTTTTGTGGAGAGAATACTGAGCTCAGACTTGGTGCTTCAGAACTACCACATCCCAGCTGGGGTGAGTGAGTCCCCGTGCCTCCCAGCTGCAGCCATTTGCAAGCTGCCCCTCAGGCAGTTGACACCCTTCTCTGGCCCTGTCTGCAGACCTTGGTCCAATTGTGTCTGTACTCAATGGGCCGAAACCCTGCGGTGTTCCTGAGTCCAGAACAATATAACCCTGAGCGCTGGCTGGACAGCAGGCAGAGCTTCCACCACCTGGCTTTTGGGTTTGGGGCACGCCAGTGTCTTGGGAGGCGGCTGGCAGAGGTGGAGATGCTGCTGTTTCTGCATCATGTGAGAGAGCCTGGGTGGGGCCATGAAATGGGGTGGGATCCTGACCAAGTGCCTGGAGGGAGTCTGAGGAAGGGGGCAGGCCTTGGTAGAGATGTGGCATGGTATTAGTGGGGGGAGCCTTACAGAGTAGGAAAAGGCTGGTGCTGGTTGGATCCTTCCATAGTAGTGCAGAGCCCATGTGGAAGGTGGGCCATGGGCTTGTGGAGTAGGCCCTGAGCTGGATTATAGGGGCCCCTGCAGAACAGGGCATGGCCTGGCAGAGAGGGTCCTGCAGTGTGGTTGAGTCTGTGTGGGAGCACAGGCTGCTCCTCCCTGCAAGTCTGGTGGCCGCACTTAGGGGTAGTCAGGATCCTGGCCCTGCTGAGGAGCCCAGATATAATCTATGCCTCTGTCCTAGGTTCTGAAATCCTTCCATGTGGAGACATCGCACCAAGAGGATGTGAGCTTGTCCTATCGCTTTGTTCTGATGCCCACCTCCCTGCCCCTCTTCACTTTCCACCCTGCCTCCTAGTTGTACCACCAAAGGTCCCAGGCACAACACCACCCCAGTCTTCATGATCCTTGGGCATCCTTTATCTCCTGCAAGAACACAGCTTCCCAGCCACACTGTTCTCCAGACGGCCCCCTGCTCAAACAGTATAGGCAAAGCCCTGCAGGGTCTGGACTCAATGTGCTGTGCAGCAAGGCCAGAGCAGAGCTCAGGAGGGGACCTCAGTGGCCTGTCCTCGTTGTGCCTCTTCCCATTTCCACCCAGCTCAATCTCCACAAAGTTTCTCTGCAATAGCACAATGTCTTCTGAGCATTGTTTTCAGCAACTTCCTACAACCATCCAACCACACTGCTACTATTGGCCATATGTACGCTTTCCATTTTTGAGGAATTTGCAAAGAAAGAAGATCTGAATTTAGAATACATCACTGAGATGTGGCACTGGTGTATGCAAAATCAAAAAGTAGAAAGTAATTGTGAATACTAGTGACAACTGTATGTCATTAAGAGGATGGGTGTTATGGTCATAGATTCAGAGGGTGTCATGCTGGAAACCTGGAGGCAGGAAAAGTCATTGCTGGGTGAGCCATGTCTTCCTTAACATGAAGCATTACCTGGCCCCAGGCAGGTATTTCCTAGGAAAAGTAATAACGTCCCTGAATATTTAGGGTACAACAGGGTGTGTTAACCTCTTGCAGACTTCTCTGGAGGTTCAGGAGTACTAGGTAAGTATATTTTGGCAAAGAATGAAGATTTTATAAGATCACAGCTGTATGGGATGGATAGTCCCCACTGAAAATCATGTGTTGAGCTCCAAGTGTCCTTAGAGTGTGAACACATTTAGAGTTAGGGCCTATGTCAGGGGATTCATTTGAAATGAAGTGATTTCAAACTGTCAGCCCTAGAAGAGTTGTTTAGGTAGCATGCACCCAAATGGGCACCCTAGGAAGTTACAGGGAGAGGAAACCTGAGAAAAATCCAACACTACCTGCATCTTCACCTTGGACTTCTCATCTCTGGAGTAGTAGAAAGATAAATTTCTATTAACTGCCCAGCTTGTCATCCCTTCTTAGGTAACCAGAGTAGAACAATGCTATAGGCTAAGCAGGCAGTACGCTTGGCACGCCCAGCAGAATCCCTTGTATCAAAGGACAGAAGCAAAGACCTGTATCCATTCATTTTCCACCCTAGCAAGGCTGGCCATGGCTTCCCTGGGAGTGTAAGTTTAGATTTTCTAAGGGGACCTGTGTGGATACGACCTTGCCTATTGCTGCCACTGGTGAAGTCTTGGGCCAAGGTCATTGCCTGCTGCTATTAGGATAAGTGTCCTCCAGAAGCCCATGATTTGATCAATTAGCACCTGGATCACAGCACTATTGGCAACTGGTGGAAAATTTAGGGGGCAGGCCCTCATAGAAGGAAGGCCTGTCATTAGGGGCTTGACCTCAAAATCATTGAAGCCTACTCCCTCAGGTCTCTTCCTGTCTTTTGTCTTTCTTTCCCGGCTACCACGAGTTGAGGAGGTTTTCATGCCACATGCTCCAACCATCATCGTGCCATGAACTCACAACTATAGGCCCACTGGCTTTGTCCTGAAGCCCCTGAAACTTTGAGGTAAAATGAACCTTCCTCCTTTTAAGTTGATTATCATGGCCTTTTGTCAGTGATGCGCAGCTGGACACCATATGCTGTGAAGTAACATGCCATGCTGCAGTCAGCTTCTATGCCACCATGACATCACCTGGCATGGGGATAGAGATCTCTGCTTTCATGAATACCCACTTGCATGCATGGATCTCTTCAGCATTGCAGGGAGGCGGTGCTTAGACCTGCACCATTGTCCCATCATTGGGCCTACACACTTGGAAAGCCATGCAGTTCTTTTGCTTTAGTTGTGATCTGACTGGTGAAGGCCCATAGAGGCCTTTGGACTGCATTAGTCAAAGTTACTGGCATATGGACTGAGAAGTTACAGTATCCCCTAGATTCCACTCAACATGTTTGCTTTTGATTTTTTTTTTATGGTCAATTAAGCACTGGTCAACTTGTAACACCCAACCGAACTTAGCATCGTGATGCATATAGATGGCCCAACTGAGGTTTGTTGCCATAGCACAAAAAAGAGAAGTGGGGATAAAGATGGTGCTCTGGGAGCTGGGGAGATAGCTCTGGGGCACAAGTGCCTGCCTGGCAAGTGCAAGGTCGTGAGTTTGAACCTTGGTCCCACCAAAAAAAAAAAAAAAAGATGGTGCTCTGTTGACTCTCTTGGGACAGCTTGCCAGGCTGGTTTTCCTGATAAGAACTTAGCTGTTCTCATTGGTGGAGGGCTTTGGTCCTTGCTACTGAGCAGCAGAAAATGGCTGAAGTTCTCTTTGGGAAGCTCTGGCCCTTACCTGGAGCATCCCTCCCTGGTTCCAGCACAGATCTTTCAGCCTGCTCACACAGATCCTTCATTCCATTGGCTTAGCCTTTCCAGCTTCCATCACTGACCTCTGGGTCTTCCCAGTACAGATCCTTGATATGGACTTGCATGAGATATTGTCATGGGCTCTAGGCCTTCAGCTGGACTCATACAGGACACTGCCATGGGCTCTAGGCCTTCAGCCAGACTCATAGAGGACATTGCTGCGGGATCCAGGCCCTCAACTGGATTCTTTGGGTGCCTTGTGTGTGGACAGATTTCCTGCACTCTTACATTTGAGTCTGTAGATGAATATTATAAAGTAATCCTATAAATTTTGTGTCCTGTATTAAATTTATTCCCTAGTAAAATCCTAACCACAACAGTTTTGACAGAACACTAGTACTGATTTCCTTTTGGGTGAGCAGATACTTGGCCCATGGAACTATGGCTGATGTATTCCAAGAACATATGCACCATCCATGTGGCTTTGATTCTCACGGGGTACAGAGAGAGAAAGTGAAGCTGTGAGAATAGTGAGTCAGGTTTCTGTCACTGTGACAAAATAACTAAAAATAACCTGGAGGAGGTACTGGCAAATGGTTTCCAAAATTTTCATCAGTAGTCAGCTGATATGACAGAAATTTCTCAGTGCAACTTAGAGAAGGCAAGCTGCTTTCCATGAGGGAAGGAGGAAGAGGGGAAGAGGGTGATAGAGATGAAAAGAGAGAGAGATAGAGACAGAGACAGAGACAGAGAGACAGAGACAGAGACTCGAGAGTAAAAAGTAGCCTTCATAGGCCTATCCTCAATGCCATATTTCCTCTGGTGAGTCCCCACCTCCTGTGGTTTCCAGAGATCAGTTCATGTCTGTGAATGTTCCTAACTTGAGTATTCCCAAGCCAGGGACTTACTTCATGCTGGACAGTTACAGGCCTTGGACGTATCAGCCATGTTCCCATCCCTGAGACTCAACAACCAACACATGCAATTTAAAGAGAAGAGCTTGAGCCAGTGTCAGGTCTGCCACCACCAGGCCCACCAGGTGAGACCTGCGGCTGACCGCCAGCACAGCCTACCATCATCAGCCAGCTCCAGGCACACCAGGTGAGACCTGCAGCTCACCACCAACACAGCATACCATCATCAACTAGTGCCAGGCCTGCCAGTGTCAGGCCTGCCAGGTGAGACCTCCAGCCAGCTGCCAGCACAACCTACCATTGTCAGCCAGCATCAGGCCTGTCAGCGCCAGGCCCACCAGGTGAGACCTCCGGCCCGCCGCCAGCGCAGCCTACATCATCAGCCAGCCAACATCATCAGCCAGCATCAGGCCCGCCAGTGCCAGGCCTGCCAGCCAGCGTCATGCCTGCTGCTTAAGACCTCCTCCGGCCCACTGCCAGCACAGCCTATTACCCAGTGCCAGGCCCGCCAGGTGAGTGAGACCCCTCTCCCCTGGCCTACAAGGAGCTCAGCCAACCCAGCAGCCCGGACTGAACAAACAACCCATGGACATGCAGTGCACCAAAGATCACAGCTACTTAGAATGATACAGACAAGAAAAAATGCAATCTCAGGTCCTGAGCCCACCTGAAACAAATAAAGGAGACACTACCATACAAGAAAATGGGAATCATACAGCCAAAATCTCTGAATTGGTAGCATCTGAAGTAAACAAACAAATGCAGAAACGTATAGAGGAACTCAGATTGGAAATAGCCTCTGAAGTTAAAAAAGAAATCTTTGAATTACTAGAGATTGAATTTAAAAAACAGCTGCAGAAAAGCATAGAGGGAATCGGATCAGAAATAATCTCTGAAGTTGAAAAAGTCATTTCTAAATTAATAGCGTCTGAACAACTACAGAAAGGTAGTAGAACAACCACAGAAAAGTAGAGAGGAAATGAGAGTAGAAAAAAACTTTGAAGTAGAAAAAGAAAGGATAACTATAATGAAAGACTTAATAAATGCATCTAAAGAAGACATTGATAAAAACTTAGAGGAGATTAGAAAATTGATGGAATCCATGAATGAGCAATATGGGAAAGAAATAGACCACATAAAACAGGTTTAAAGAGATATA
>PVKN010032592.1:0-12227 GCA_004027915.1 Capromys pilorides
TAAAGTCATCTTGGGTTAATTTCGAGAGAATTCCATTGCAATCTCATTTTTTCCTCCCTCGATTATGATTCTGATCTATAGCTAATCTCCAGATCATTAAGGGTGTTTCAGTAATTGTAAAAAAAAAAAAAAGTCTCCATGGCTTTTCATTAAGTACTCATCTAACTTGTTCAGAGCTGCTAAACTAACCTGAGTTGCTGAGATTTGCCTTATTTCACCAAAAGAGATTCAAAGCAATTTTAGGAAAACATGGCTTCATTTGCAATTATATGAGTCAGCACAAGGGAAATGGAGGGTATAATGTAACGAGGTCATAATGATCATCATCGTATGGTGGCTTGACAACAGGGTGCCGCCTCCACACTGGCCTTACCTCATATGCTGCACGGATGGGTTTGTAGCCTCATGAGCTGCCTTGTCCCAGTGAAACTGTGCAGTGCTATCTGCCCTCTGGTGCTGCTGCTACCTCAGGTCCTGCTTGCTGGAGAACCCTGGCTAAGAAATATAGTTTTACCACCTGACATCATTTGCTATTGTTATTTAGGACTTTTTGAAGGCTAAGATGAAGCCCGGATCAAGACGGTTTTACTGTCCTTGTACTCATAAGTTTGCCAGCTGAGAAACTGCAGTACTTTAAGCAGAAGTAGTATTGCTGACCAAAAAATGCACTGAACCAGGCATTTCCTCCTCAGTTGATGACACTCCGTCTTTCCCATTTATGAGTTTAAAAAGTTAGGCACCCTCTCCCTCCTTTTTGTATACTTCTATCTCATTGAACTATAAGCCTCATGGTTTCTACATCCAAATATATTCAAATGATCCCCGTTCTCCATTTCCATAGCTATATATACACTATATAGAGTGTGCTCACAAGCTATATCTGCATAATACACATGCACACTGCAGGCCGGTAAAGTATTGATTCTTACCTGGTTATTACAGTACACTTTGAGCTATCCTGCTTGTCCTCTTTATAATCCATTCAACCGGCTGCAGTGAGATTGGATTTTTAGTAAGGCATGCCAAATCATGCAATTCCCCTGCTTATAACACCACCAAAGTTCTGCATTCTTTCACTCTTTTTCTTAAATTTTAAAATGGGACTTAATGTCGTCTTCATACACTTTTTTTTATTTATATAGGCAGCCCTATGTCATTTGCCATTGCAACTTGGGCTCCTATCTTTATTTTCCTTTGTCTTTCTATTTTTATAAAGGTAATAATGATAACCATAGATGCTTGAAAATTATGCTCTGGATAAGTAGAAAAGCCTGTGAGACAATGCTGGTATATAGCCCACCCCAATTCTAGGCCCATTTTTCCCAGTAGCCTACTGGTAACTTCAGGCCATGGCTTTCCTAGATTGGGGCAGGATCAAATCTCACTTCTTGCCTCTTTATTGCAGCTATAATAAGGCCTGTGCACTGTATAAAGATAAATCCTTGTTTTGTAGAGATGTGACTGTATATTTGTGCTTTTTGGATCTGTCTCTGTGAGAATATCATTGGTCAATCCCCAGAGAGGAACTGAGCTGAATTTTAATTATTCCCATATGCTTTCTCAACATGCAGCTGGTAAAGCTGTCCTAATGGCAGAGATGGGATGCTAAGCCTCACGTTGGCTGGCATTTTCAGAATTTTTAGCTGCTTCACTGCAACTGTCACATCCATGTGGATTTCATGTAAATTATTAATGTAAGGAAAAGGCCATCTTTTAAGTAACTGAATGTACAGTAACTGTTAGTATTTCCCCTGGAAAAAAAGGGAAGGAGAAGAAAATTTTCTCCTTGTGTGGCCAAACTTTTTCACTTTCTCTAAAAATAGACATTTCTATGCCATCTATTATGGTGATAGGTCAAACACACATACACACATTCATATATATACATATATGTATATATATATACAGTTATATATGCATGCACATGTGTGTGTAAATCTTTATACAGTTATATGAAAAGTAAGGCTACTACTAACAATTTAAAAAGGAGATTGAATGAAAGCAAATGAGCTTTTGAAAGTTTAAGGAGACGATTTTGGTCTTGAAAATTATTTAAAGATATGTGGAAAATAATCGCTTGCTGAACAAATATATGACTGTCTTGGCGAAGCAGCTGAGATGCTGATCTTGGTGAGCAAAGCTCACAGAAATTTTAGAAGAAAATGCAAGAGTAAAGCATTGTGACTTTGAGCTTAACAATGAATTCTGAGCTATGGCAGCAAAAGCATAAGCATTAAGAGAAAATATAGACTGGGCTTCATCAAATGTAAAGACTTCTGAACATTAAATCACATTATCAGAATTTGAAAATAAGACGTATGTAATGGGGGAAGATATTTGCAAATTACATTGATAATAAGAATCTATTATTCAAAACATACAAAGAACTCTAATAAGGTAACAATAAAAGATAAGCAACATAAATAAATCCTCATAGGCTCCTGAATAAAAGGCATCTGGCCTGCGTTTTTACAGAGGGAAGTAAAGTTTCCGAGGAAGAGAAAGTAGCTCACCAGTGGGCCTAGAACCGCTGCTCTCTCCTGCTTCTCATGAGGGTTGTAGCCAGGACCTCAACTAGAAGCTGGGAGAAGCACCCGCATGCTCACTATTCCTAATGTGAATGGGTTCCTAGCCAGGGTATAAGACTCAAGAAGTAGCAGCTTGCTGGAAGCTATAAGAAAATGCCAGTTATGTCAGCAGGATTTGGTAAGGAAGCATTTGACAAGTGATTTTCCCTCTTTGGGTTTAGATGGATCAGAATAGGTTTGCGCTACTTGGGGCATTTTCCTGCAGAGTGCAGATGGCTTTCAGATTTTGTCTTTATTTCTAAGCAAACCTTTGTGGTACTGGGGGCAGATCTTTCCTGAAGGGTTCCAGGATGGCTTGGTTAACATTTGGGCTGTTATTTTTCCTCTTTCTTTCGGGAACATGTGGATTCCTTCCACACCCAAGTTTGAAAGCAGAGCTGAGTAAGCTTATGCCATAGGGTGTTGAAGAAGGGCAGAGAGGAGAGAAATTCTGCAACCCTGAAACAGGAACAGCTGCTACACGTCTTTGGCCAAAATTTGAAGTGAAGTTTTTGAGGACACATTGCATGTAGTTGTAGCATTTGAGGGAGAAGACAGCACTGACAGCAATGTGCCTTTTCATTAGACCTCCAGTGACCCACACTTGCATTCAAGTTGGAGAACCATGGGGAGCTACAAAGAAATTTCTAACTGGAAAGCAATGATCTAGGTATACTTTTGGAGAAAAAAAAATGACAAAAGCGTTATAATTTTCCTCATTTTTGTGAAAAGATCTTCTGATAAAGGACAAATGAAATTTTTTGTTAAAAATATAGAAGTGTCAATACTAATTCAATTGAATAGCTGCCAACATGTAATAAAAATGTTTTGTAAAGCACTCTTGTCTTATGGCATCACAAAATCCATAGCTTTTTCCCCCAAATCCCATATTTTATGACAATAAAATAAAAAAAAATTGTGGCCTTGAGTCCTAATGGCTAAAATCTGTGTTTGAACTCAGGTTCCTGCCCTACCTTCTGCTTTTGTTTCCCAGCTTAAATGCAATACAGACCTCTCTCTCTCTCTCTCTCTCTCTCTCTCTCTCTCTCTCTCTCTCTGTATGATCACACAGTAGGGACTGTTTCATTTGTGGTACCATCCTGTGGAAGCCTCGGGAAGGCTTCTTTTTCACATCACATAGAGCTAACTTCATCATTAACATTTCAAGAAACACCCAGCGACATTTTAAGAGAACTGCAAATTAGAAAACTCTGCTGTTTTCAGTTACCCTTTTCTCCCACATTTGGAAAGAAATCACTATCAAATTAACCATGTTACATCACTGCTTTTAAAACTCCCAAACCATGGTCACTATTCTTCTAAGCTCTCTGTCTCTAGCCTCTGAGGCATGAATTATGCCTCTTTTGGAATAGCAACGGGGAAAAAACTGAAGCGTGATGTATTTAGAGAGAGAAAAAAAAGTACGAGGCCCAGTGAGGAGCACTTCACCTAGTGCTGGGCACAGGCTGGTCTCCTGTTTTGTTGGCTCCTGTAGTGTTCAGTGTGCAAATCTGTGCCGCACCCGCACAATTTTGCCCAAAGCAAGCCATTGATAGAATGTGGCTGGCCCGTTGTCTTGTGAAGGATTCCTTCACTTAAGTGAAGTCACACTTGAGGAGTACACCTTTTCTTTGGTTTTTATTTTAGCAAGCGATCATTTCATTAATTCTTAAACACATGCCCGGCCCTCTGCTCAGCACGTTAGGTGCCCTGTCCTGTTCAGCAGCTCCCACCCTGTCATCCTAGGAGGTAATGACCATTTCACAAGCTCATTTACCAGAAAGGGAACATATTGGAATATGTTAAGAAGTAGTTATTTTCCATACTGAGTGTGAATTCCATTAAGTATTAATTAATTTTGTCTCAATTAATTGATGGACTACATTAAAGCATATGCTTTATTTCATCAGACAAACCTTCCCAGCGTGAAACTACCAGCAATTATCAAGCATTTATAGTTTGCTGGGCACAGTAATGTAAATTTAAATAATTATTTCATTTGATTTTAATAATTGGCTTGTGCAGGAAAATATTAATAATAGCTCTCATTGGGGGAGGGGTATAAAAACAGGACTCAAAAATGTTGAGGAACAAACCTCACATCAGAGGTCTGATGGGTGAGGCAGGCTTTGCTGTCGGAACTCATTGTAAAAGCCCTGTGGTTTGACCCTTAAACTGGTCTGGGGGTTACATCAACACACAGGCTGGCGGCAGCTTCCACCAGTCAACTTCTCAAGCAGCTTGAATTCGCTTTTCTGTCTGGATGAAGTAAAACCAAAGATGCAATTTTCACCAAAGCACTGCAGCTTGTGGGGTCTCTCCTGTAGTTGTGGGGTCTCTCCTGCAGTGGAGCAGATGTCTGCTAGGAAAATTATTCTCAATATAGCTTGGTGTCCTGTTTATCGCTTAACACTATACTATAGATATTTTCTTATGGTTCTACATACACCGAAGGGCCAGGGAAATAGCTCAGAAGACTAAGCACTTGCTTAGGCAAGTGCAGGGACCGTGGTTTGATCCTCGGCACCAGCACCACATACTGCTCTGGCCCCACCCACAGTGGCCCACAGAGCTGGCCACTGAGACCGGGTGTGGTGACATATGCCTGTAATCTCAGCACTGGGAAGGCTGAAAACACAAAAGGATCACTAGAGTCCCAGCTGTGTAGTGAGACCCTGTACCAAACACAGGGTTAAAAAACAACAACAACAACAACAAAACAACAACAAAGAACTGTCTAAGCACACCGAATGATTGTCCAACTGTTTATGAAGTGACTGCATCATAATTATCCATTTATTATTGACCAGGTAGTGCAGGCTTTATGTTGTTATTTTATATAATATGCTAATAAGTATATTATTAACATAGAAGTACTACCACCTCCCTGATTCACAAGTATGCATGAGAAATTTCCTAAAATTTCACTGTGCCTTCATATCAGGTGTAGAATTAAACATGAAAAATATTTCCTAACTATATGGACAAAAAGTCCACCATGTTACTAAAATTTGTATTTGTTTGACTACTAATTATGACATAAAATGATTTCAGCCCATGCTTGGCAGTCAGTAAATCTCCCCATTTAGTAATTTTCCCTTCTTATCTTTTGTCCTTAGTGATATTTTTAAACACATTTTTATTACTTTTAAATTTTAAGTGTTCGTATTTATGAGATATAGTGTGATAATTTATTCATATATGCAGTGTATAGTGATCAAATTAGGATAGTTAATGATTTTTCTCTCTTTATATATTAAAAGATTCTCATTGCATTTATTTTTGTGGTA
Organism: Capromys pilorides; assembly: GCA_004027915.1. Taxonomy (NCBI): domain Eukaryota; kingdom Metazoa; phylum Chordata; class Mammalia; order Rodentia; family Capromyidae; genus Capromys; species Capromys pilorides. Next base: position 5,858 of record PVKN010032592.1, read on the forward strand.
GCTTATGATATTTCCATACCAGTATAGAATATGTATATATAACAATATGTATACAATATGTACTGTAATGAGTGACTTTCCGTGCAGCGCATGTTGCTCTGGGGTTGGAGAGAACCCGCTGTCTCAGGGAGCCATATGAGCAGAATACTGCAGCTTCACAGGTGAGTATGGGGTACATAGCCTTGGGGGTAGGCTGTTTTCTGCCTGACCACTCCAACTGTGGAGGTGGTTGTGCCCGGAGTATTGTAGAAACTTCTTCAGGCATTTCTGGGGTGAACTCTGGGACTGCAGTGGACCTCTGACGTCACACTAGCAATGGTGAGGAGTTTGAAACACTTGCCCTGAGGATAGTGTGTGCCCTTGAGTAACTGGCAAGAAGAGGTGGCAGCGCTGAGCAGCAACTGTCCTCACTCTCAGCTCTAGCAGTGACACAGGTCTGCACAAGTTGGCCAGAGGGCAAGATGGTGGCAGGAACCTTGACATTCCCTCGTTGTCCAACTGCGTGCAGAAAGAAATGGTGGCAGGAGACCTAGCTCCATGCCTGTTGCCAGTCTCCTGAACTGGTTGTGCCATAAATTCTGTAGACAAGCACGCTTTTGTTAGTTTTTGGGCATTTTTCATGTCCCTCTGTAGTGAAATTCTCATTAACAGTGCAGAGGACTACATGGAGTTGGGTGCTTGGGTCACAGTTGTTTCTCTGGAACAAGTTGAATTCATGAGGTCAACACGCTTTTGTGTTGGAATGCCTTTGGGGCTGGGAGAAGTAGAGATTTCTCACCCCTGGGTTAGTGCAAATTTGGGAAATAGCTCTCTTCTCAAGATGGCATCTAGCTACAGCAGCCTGGCTTCTGGGGGGCAGATGCTGAGACCATGTGAATTATTTCTCCAGAGAAGAGCTAGTGAGCATATGCTTGCATTTCCTTTTTAAACGAGATTCAAGCCAATGAGGGCTGTGAAACTTTGTGCTAGCTAGGATAGCCTGCAAGGGCTCACAGGGAGCATCCATCTACCCACCCTCTGCCTAGAAATCCCCAGTCTCCAGCTGGAACGTTGGGGTCACCGTTGCCAGTGCATCTCGTTCTTCTTTCTGTGCTGCCATCTCAGCTCTCTTAACCTTCAAGATTCCCGTCTCCTCATTGCTGGATCCCACAAGCCCTCCCCCCGGGTGCAGCTAGCTACCTGTCGGTTCACTTGTTCCCTGTGCAGGAGGCAGGAGCTGGGCATCTCCCCTTGGCATCTTGGAATCTGAACAGTAACTGTTCTACCACTGGATTGTAGGCTTTACTTCCTGAAGAATTCAAACATTTATTTATTTATTTTTCCATAGGACCAGGGTTCAAACTCACGACCTTGCACTTGCCAGGCAGGCACTTGTGCCACAGAGCTATCTGCCCAGTCCCCAAGAATTCAAACTTCTGCCACATTTTCTATAAATATTTTTCAGGTACTATTCCTGCCTGGAGGAGAAATAGAAACAAATATCTTGCTCAAACCAAAGGAAAGGAAAAATAATGAAAGACTGACAGAAATTTCTAATGTGACGAGGAATCTTAAAGGTAAGATCTGGGAAAATAGCCATTTTCCACCAGACATACTAAAATAAAAAATAATAGACTTTTTAATTTTGTCTTACATCAGGTAGGAAAAGAATATATTGTTCGTTTAATGGCAAAATAGTATATCGTTAAAATAATCTATCAGGAATTTATTAATAAACAAAGATGGATGCCATATTTGGTACCTTATTGGCAAGAATCACAGTCCCTTCTTGCTTCATCATTTTATTTATTTATTTATTTTGTGGGACTGGGGTTTGAACTCATGACCTTGCACTTGCCAGGCAGGCACTTGTGCCATGGAGTTATCTCTCCAGCCCCTTGCTTCATCATTTTAGAGCAGGTTTATTTTTTGTTTTTGGTGCTGAGGACCGAACCCAGGACTTCCAGCTTACTAGGCAAGCATTCTACTGCTGAGCCAAATCCCCAGCCTCTCCAGCATTTTACAGAAGAATCTGAGATTCCAAAGGAACAGTGGTTCTGATCCATATAAAAATGTTATAATCAAGTTTAAGGATTTCCAGTCACTGTAAATATGCTGTGTTTACTTTCTTGATCAAAACCAGTCCAAATGGAAATATTTTCTGATTCTAATAATGGCAATAATAAAATGATGTCTTTTCTAATTTATGTATTTGCTGCAGGGTCCCACTGCACAGCTTAAACTTTCAGCATTCCTCTTGTTTTGAACCTCCCCAGTGCTGCCATTACAGGCATGCATCACCACACCTGGACTCAGTGGCTGGCTCAGTGCACCTGGGTGTGGGGCCAGCATGGTATGTGGTGCTGGGGATTGAACCCTGGTCCCTGTGCTTGCCTAAGCAGGAGCATAGTCCACTGAACTATCTTACCAGCCAAAAATAATAATTATACTAGAAGGTGTTTTGCTCTGGTGTGTTAGGTTTCGCTAGGGAAGCAGAACATGATGTATACATATGAATGTAGAAAGATTTATTTTTAAGAAATGGGATCCCACAGTTATCCACAGCTGCTGGTATCAATTCTGTATGGGGGGGGGGTGGTGGCAGGGAGGTTACTCAGAAAAAGAGGTACAGTTCTCCAAAGGTAGACTAAAGGCAGAATCCCTGCTTGCTTCAGAGAGTCCAGTCTTTGTTCTGTTAAGGGCCACACTCAAGTGCATGAGATTATAGAGGTTAATTTAATTTGCTCAAAGTCCACTGATTTAAGTGTTAATCATATCCAAAATTCATCTCCATAGAAATATCTAGAATACTGTTTAATCAAATATCTGGTTGTGACCACTGAGGTAATTTAATTTATAAAGTCAGTCACCATATCTGAGATTAGGATTGAGCTAAATTTACTAACTTTATGAGTTCTGTTAGGCCAGGGTCATTTCAAGGGGGGTGTATTCAAGGGTCATTCCTCTCAGGGAAACCTCTCTTAATCTTGTTCCTGATCTGTATTTGTTGATTTCAGTGTCTGTACCCACTTGCTGATCTTAACAGTGACCATGCTTGGAGCAGAAGACTATGGAAAAAGGTGTGTTCTGTGAGCACTAAGTTCTTAGGAACTTATTTTCTAAAAGATTTAATGGTGCTGCTGCTGTGTTTTCACGTGGGTCTTTTGTACCTTCTCACTCTTGACAAATACAATGAAATTAAGAGGATGGATATAAAATGGAAAATGTCTGGTTCAGATACAATTCCACCTTCTTCAGTAGCTTATTTTTTTATTTTAGTAAATATTCATTTAGCAGTCTCAGGTAGCAGAACTAATGATTATAATTTTGCCTTGAACAAAGGAGGAGACAAATACTGTAATTATATAAAGTACAAATCAAATCACCTAATTAAATAGAGAAAGAAAATCTGCAATAATTACTGAGGCATAGGCCAGTTAACAATGCATAGTGAAAGGACCATAATTTGAAGAAATACAGCATTGCCTGATTTATCAAGAGCTAAATATAGGAAGCAAGTGCATTTTTACTCAAAAAATACCAGCTTCATCTGTACTACATTAAACCCAAAGGACTCTTCAGGTGTTAGATGGCAGACTTTGCTCTTTATCTTTCTTTATAGAATAGAAAAAAATATTTTAATTATTTGTTCTAAGAGAAAAGAACATTAATACTGAACTGTGGAAACTTAAATACTTATTTGTTCATATCCAAACTCCAGGAAGCCTCTGTAATTACAGCCCATGATATCTGCATTATGCAAACAATCACCTCTGAGACAGTCGGTTCAGATTATTTTCTTTGGCACCATGGTTCATACGCAGTTCAACCTCCATGTTCCAGTTGTGTCCAATGAGGGTTGATTCCACCTGCCTAAGAAATCTATCAGAGGGCCAGCCAAACAGCTCAGAGGATTAAAGAGCTTGCAAGCTTAGGCTCAGGGACCAAGGGTTCGACCCCAGGCCTGTGGTGTCAACCCCGCCCCCGGGTACCCTGAGAGGGCAATAGAGACTGGACGTGTTGGTGCGTCTGTAATCCCAGCTCTTGGGAAGCTGTAAACAAGCGAATCACTATGAGTCTGATCTAGTAGTGAGACCCTGAACACCCTGTAGACCCTGCCCTAAAATTAAAAAAAAAAAAGAAGTTTATCAGAAGTAGAAATTATCAAGAATTGAACTCAGGACCTTGAGCTTGCCAGACAGGTGCTTATGCTGCTGAGCTATCTCCCTAGCTTTTATGTTTTCCATTTTTATTCTCTTTCTAAGATTGTGCTATTTGAAGTAATGATCATTTATGTGTGTGTGTGTGTGTGTGTGTGTGTGTGTGTGTGATGTTGTGTATGTTCTGTGTTTGTATGTATGTGTGTGTGTGTGTGGGGTGTGTGTGCATGTGTGTGTATACAGGGTCATAATCTGCCTTGTGCCAGGAAAGATTAAAGTGCTCATTCCAGAATATCTCTGGCGGCACCTGAGTCGGCCTCATAGCATTATGTAATGCTCTAACCAGCTTGGATTCTCACTGCATTTGAAAGTGCTGTCATCAACTCTTGATAAAAGACACAACTATCAGTATATCTTAATAAAAAAAATTCTACATTAATCATTATAATTACATTCCAGTCTTTCTCTCTTTAAGTTGTTCAAGGGAATTTTCAACGAGCCTTCTTACCCCATCCCCTTCCCATCGCAGGTACTGCCTTCTTGTAGTCAGATTCTGTGATTTGTATTAGATCGTGCTGGCTGGAAGATAATCCTTGTGATTGCTCCTCTATGTATTTGCCCTGTGAATTGTCACCAGGACACCTCAGCTCTGTGAAGTAAACCATCATTTTGTCACATCCCAAATATCAGTAAAAAAAAAAAATGAAATTGGAAAGGGATACGGTCCCAAACTGAAACAGTGTAAGTGTCCCTGGAAATCCTGTGGCAAGTATGATGTTTTTACAGAGAAAAGCAGAGCCATGGTGTGCAAGGCAGTATCGGCCACTTTCTGGACTTCTGTGAGTTGGGGCTAAAGGCACTGAAATTCAGAATGAAAGACAAAGCAGCTGTGCCCATTAGCACCCGCCCAGGGCTGGCTCTTTTGGAAGCATTTTAGCTGGACCCTAAGCTGACCACCAGAACTGGGGTCAAAAAGGGTGCTGATTATGTTACACTGTATCACCTTGTGCTAATGCCCATGATAACAATGAGGTTCATGCAATGACCTTCAAGTCTTTGCCCATTTATTCCATACTTCGACCTGATCCTCACATCCTTGTTGTAAAGTAGACTGAGTAAGCTTGTGTCCTTGGTAGGAGATGAAAATGTACAGCAACAGAGAAAACTGAGGAAATTTGTTCATGTTCACAAAACTGAACTGCAATTCAAAGCCAGATTCTTGTTTATGAAGCTGGAATTTTTCCTATTAACATTTTTTTTTTTTTTTTTTTTTGCAAAAGCCTGTACAGAAATTCAGCCTTCTCTAAAAGGATTTCTACCCAATCCTGATGTGATTATGAAACCACTTCAAGCACTCTCCTTTCAGCTTCTGTTCCTCCACATCTGACACCTTCAGGCCACCACAGACTTGAGGGAGGTGGATAGGGCACCTCCTGCCTAACCCTATCTTTTCTTCTCTTCTTCCAGTAGTGATCAATGAATCCTTATTTAGCTTTGTACTTCTCCGTGAATAAGAGGCTAAGATCAATGATTGATAGTGCCTTAGTGCATTTCCCATTCCTTGGGATGTGCATTTCTTTCATAGCAAAAACTAAAGTTTAAGGGCCATCCAAACAGCTCAGCAGATTGAAGTGCCCACAAGCAGGCTCAGGAGCCAGGGGTTCAATCCCTGGGCTTGTGGTGCTGGTCTCATCCCCAGGATGCGCTGAGATGGCAACTGAGACTGGGCCTGGTGGCATGTGCCTGTAATGCTAGCTCTTGGGAGGCTGTAAACAGGTAGATCAATATGAGTCCAGTCTAATAGTGAGATCGTGAATACCATGTAAACCCTTCCCTAAAAACAACAAAAAAAGAACCATTAGGTGTGTGTGCTTTACTCTAGTGTTAGGCTTGGACTCGTCAGGGTAGAGCATAGGACCTGTCTGACTGCAGCTGGTCATGCTGACCCATATAATAAGCTAATGCCCCTGGGTGCCCACATGCCCTTTCTCTTATTCCTCCTTCTTTTGCTCTTTCTTGCTTCATCAACTACTCTCAGAGCACTAAGGAATGGTTCACAGCTGCCCAGAAACTGATCGAAGAGTATTAGTTCTAGTTCAGTTGTTCAATCACTTGATAGCCGTATAAATACAAGATATTTTCTTCTTGTGCTTTAGTTTTTTCACTGTGAAATTAGAAAATTTAATGAAGGCATCTTTTTGATGAGCCTTTTTTTGTCAAAAGTCAACTCT
>PVKN010032593.1:0-12152 GCA_004027915.1 Capromys pilorides
GCTAAGAGCCCGATAATTTATATTATGGTCCTCTTCATCTTGTAGAGCTTTTACAAATGACTTAACAGGCATAAGCTAAGAAAATGAGCTAAACAGCACTGGGTAATAATAGCCCTAGCATATTACCTGCAAGTAGATCTTTTTCTTTTAAAAATAGAGTGTGAAAGAAAATTAGGTGCAAAAATGTTTCTGCAAACAGAAGTGCAATTGCTGTTGTTGCAAGGTGCTCTTAGTATGTTTATTTACGGTAGTTTTGTCTCCACTGGGATGTAAACTCTGATAAGGGTAAAGAGCCATTGTTGATTTATTTACTCTGTATCCCAGGCACTAGGTACCGTTAAGTGGGCAATAAATATTTGTGAATGAATAAAAATGTAAGTGGGCCCTGAGCATTAGTTTTCTATTAGTGATTCATTAAAAATGTCGCTAAGGTTAGTAATGAGAGGCGGAACAGTCTGGAAGCCAAAGAGCCCAATGTAGTCACACGCTGATCCATGTCCGGGGAGGGGGGTGGTAAATGTGAAGGCAATGGAGAGAAGAAACCCTCGCAGAATGCTTTGAAGTCGTAGGTACGATTCCAGCTTAGAAGAACATTTCAGTCCAGGCACAGTGGCGCACATCTGGAATCCTGGCACCTGGGAGGCCGAGGCAGGAGGACCACTGTGGGTTTGAGGCCTGGGGGTACATAGTGAGCTGCTGTCTCTAAAATAAAATAATAATAAAAGAAAAAGAAGAACATTTCAAGAGAAAGGAGGGATATTAAGAAAGGATCCGCAAAACTGAGGCATTCCTTGAAGAGCAGGAAAGTATTCAGTGAAGCAGTGGGGAAGGCATAGGCACCCTGGAGAGTAGGTGGGATGCCATCAAAAGGGTTGTGGTGCCAGCAAGAGCCACGCAAGGCTGACCATGCTGGGCCTCATACCTCGACATGACAGTGACCAGGCTGCCATATTCCTGGGAGTGCCCATCTCTAGCTGCCTGGCCCCGGGCTTTCTGTGGGTGTATCTTCAGCGCACTCAAAAGGATTTATAGATTATCACAGGTGCTCCTCAACCCCCACTCGCTGTGGAACCAGGAGAAAAAGACAGGTCCACCTCAGGGGTGGCAAACCTACAGGAGAGCCCCTGGCTGCAGAATCCACTTGCTTGCTGTTTCTGAAGCTAGAATCTGTTACAACCACATCGTTATTGAGAGGGTGATGATCTCCCGCTGCTGAGCAAGAGGCAGAGAGCGTAGAGGGGTCCCACCCAGGGGAGATGGCCTTGGCACGGAGCGCAGGGCTTCAGGGAAATGACTGTAAGAATCCCATGACTCGCGGCTCATGGCGCGGATGGTGTTTCACCCCACTAAAAGTCTTAGGCCACCTCCTTTCTTTACTGTTCGAGACATGCATGACTTAATGCTGCTTCAAAGCAGAGCTTGGTCACCTTTTGGTGCTTTCTGCCCATGGCCAGGCCAGCTGTCCCTTCCAGTGTGTGTCCCGTGGCTCTGAACAGTGAACCATCCAGCTGGCTCATGGCGGGAAGCACCCAGGACATCAAGTTCAGAAGCACAGTTGTGGCCGCATCCTCGCATCCTAGCAATCTGTACTTAGCGGTTTCACCCCACTGTGTGTTCACTGGCCATGGCTGATCAGATATCACTGAATCCTGCCCTGGAGAGGTCAGAGGTGGCTGGGTTTCAATAACATGGGTCAGAATGCCAGCTGCAAAGCTGTGTTGTACAGGTCACTTTCACTGCAAGTGACAGAAATCGAATTCAGGCTACGCTAGCAAAACAAGTGTACTGACTCCTGTATCCAAAATGTCAGGCAAAATTGAATGTCAGACGAGGTCAGGAGTCCATGCATCAGACCTCCCCTCTGTGTTCAGTTCTATCTTTTACAATCTGGCAGCAACACCGCCACAGGCTTATGAGGCTCAGACAGTCCAAGATTGTGAAGAATTTCATTCTTTTTTTTGATACCAGGAATCAAACTCAGGACCTTGTGCTTGCAAGGTGCTGTGCCCCTGAGCTATCTCCTGGGCCTTAAGACTGTGAGGAAACACATACTTTCATTATAGTAGCACAGCAAAAGGACCAGGTGGACGCTGACAGGCACAATGTGAATTGTGTGCCTGTCACTGAGGAGCCTGAGGCATGAATCCTCTGGGCAAGTAGGGCAGGTGTCTAATTTTGGGGGCAGTGAGGTCCCACCATATTCTAGGACTGAGGCAGCCTTACTGTAGACCAAGGGAGGGGCTTTCCTTAGAGGAAGACAAAGCACCATCTGTCCCCATGGATGAGGTTTGCCTTAGAGAACTTGGCTGAGCTTTTGAAGGGGACCACATTTGGAGAGCGCAACAGGGCCACTGCTGCTTCCAGAGACCACAGTGTGCCACAGTCCCGGGTCTGGCCTGTGGGTATCTCAGCAGCAGAAGAATAGGGAATGGGAGAGAGAGAGGTCAGTCCTGGGGCCGTGTGGGACTTGGGGTGAAGGCAGTGGGAGGCATGGCTGTGCCTCACCAGGGCGGTCCAGTCCTGGGAGCTGGGGCCACCTGTGTCCTTCATCTGGGGCCATTTGTAGCCAAGGCTTTGAGAGGTGGAGGTAGTGCTGGCTGGAGCTTTTGCTCACTATTGCAGGCAGCAACCTCTGGCCAACACCTCAGCCCTTAGCACGCAGCTCAAATGTCGTTTCCTTTGTTAAGCCTTCCTGGGTTCTCCTCACCAGGGATAAGTCTGACTCTTCGGCAGTGAGTCTGCATATAACGTCTTGAGTGCTTCTGCTACTGTACTTGTTGATAGCATCCTGTGTAATCATAAGCAAATCAAAATTACTTGTAATTACTTAAGGTCTGCTTCTTCTAGGCGACACCTTTTGCCTGCATGAAGGGAAGCCCCTTGATGGTAGGGCATCCACTAGCTGTGCCTACCATTGACTGTTTACGACTTACACATAGTACTTAAATAACATGCACACAGCCCTTGTATTTTTTGGATAAATGAATGATATTGGTTTTGGTACTAGATTTTTTTTTTTGTTTGTTTGTGATATTAGAGATTGAACTCAGGACCTTGCACTTTCCAGGCAGGTGCTTATGCCACTGAGCTAACTCCCTAGCCCAGGATTTTAACATGAAATGAAAACCACCTTATCTCCCTGTACCATGTGTTTTGACTTTTCATTTCTTTCTTCAGTTGGCTGGATGAATGAAGGGTTATTTAGATAGTTTCAACTAGCCGAAAAGCAGTGGCACCCTTGCTACAAGCCGCTGAATGGAGGAGGTTCCTAGCAAGAAACCAGGGTGCACTGTTTCTGCATATTGTGATTAACCTTGGATTCCTCTACTTGTGTGGAGTGGAAGTAAGTTTAGTGATGGAAATAAATATCCAAATCCTTCCACCTTGTTTAAAACCTGTCCTATGTGTCATCCCAGGACAGCCACTGTGCCTCTTGTCACTAGGCATTGTGGTCTCAGGTTCACACATCAGCTTCCTCTAATATAACTGGAAGGAAAGAAATATTCAATTATTTGAAGGTGTTAAAATAAATTCTTAAAATGCCTTACTTTATTTTTGTTTTGAGATGGTCACCCTATGCACTTCAGGCTGGCCGTGAACTCACCAGGTAACCTAAGCTGGCCTTGAACTCACAGCAATCCTCCTGCCTCAGCTTCCTGAACCCTAGGATTCAGGGCTGTGTGCCTTCCTGTCTGGAGACTTTGTAAATGGGTTCCTAGAGAACAAAGTTTTGCTGAAACCATTTGTTAAATGGCTTTGAATTAATAAATCACTGGGGGAAAAAATCTAACCATGCTTTATATATTTTTTTTCTCTGCAGTGCATTGTTAAATCTTCAAGATTTTATGTTTTGCTTGGTTTGCCTGGTCCCGCTGGGCATCGCGGCAGTTCAGATTCTGGTTTGGAGCGCTTTCTCAGTTCAGAGCAAAAAAGACCAGATGGAGGCTTTCTAAAGGAGCAGCCAGGAGCCCGAGGACTCAAGCCCAGCCGCCGGTGGTGTCAGCTCTCACACAGCTTACACTGCACCCGAAGGTGAAACCTATCTCTATAACTTCTAATTTGCTTAGAAAGCAAAGCAAATAAAACAACAGTCCGCCAAGTTTCACGTCTTTTTTCCTTATTCTCTGTGAGAGAAGGCTTCTCTGTGGGCCACGTCCAAGAGGTTGTGTAGCTCCTTAGGATTCACTGTCAGTTGCCACGTGTTTCGTGCAGCTTGCCTGGCTGTGTGGGCCGCGTTATGCTTTAGAACTGCAGATTGCTTCTCTGACCAGTATTGTTAGTAAGACAAGCCCCTTCTCTCTGTCTCTGTCTCTCTCTCTCCTTTCCTCTGCGTCACTGGCATCTGCAGACCCTCTCCCAAGAGTGGAGAAGTCACCATACTCCCATCTCATTCAAGTGGCCAGGTACCACATACCTCCATTCAGTGGTGTCATGGTTTAGGGTTTTTGCAAGGGGAACAATACAATACAGGACACATATTTTAGAAGATTATTTAAGGTTATCACTTAGAGAATCACATATGAATACTGCAGAAACCTGTCCAAAGACCAAAGACTCCAGCAGAGGGCCTGGATCCTGATATCCTGCACGAGTCCAGCTGAAGACCTAGAGCTCATAGCAGTGCCTCCCACAAGTCCAGCTGGAGGCCTGGAGGCCAGGCCAGTGTCTCATGCAGGCCTACTTTACAGATCTGTGCTGGAAAGGCCCAGAGGTCAGGGGTGGAAGCTAGAAAGCTTGTGCCAGCAGGATGAAGGGTCTGTACCAGCTGCTGAGGGATCTGAACTGGAGCCTAGAACCAAACTCAAGGTAAGCGCCAGAGCTCCTCCAACAAGTGTCACAGCTGTCCTCAGCAACAGTGAGGTCCTGGGCTCCTCCAGCGATGAGGAAAGCCGAGTTCCCATCAGGAAAGCCAACGCGACAAGCTTCTCCAGGAGGCTGGGCAGTACGCCACCTTCCCCTCTGCAGCCAGGAAGTGATGCTGAAGGTGAGGACCAGAGCTCCCCCAAAGTGACCCTCAGCCATCCTCAGTGACAAGGTCCTGATGATGAGAACAGCCAAGTTCCTCAGGAAAGCCCATGTGAGCTCCTCCAGGAGAATAGCCTGGGAGAACCAGCGGCTCCCAGGAGCTTCCAGCAGCTCCCAGGAGCTCCCAGCGGCTCCCAGAGCTCAGCTCCTCCAGCCAGCTCCTTAGCAGCCTTTAGCAGCTTCTCCACGTCTGCCTCTCATGCTCTTGCCAGTGGTCCTCAGGTGGCCTCCCATGCCCAGCACCACGCTAGCTCAGTTCGGTGGGGTGTAACAAGTTGGCCACAGTTGGCCATCTGCCACAGTGGTCTGCCTTCATCTGAGTGAGACTCTGTCATTTAGTGAACATTTCAGCGGAACAATAACCAGGGGAGATTACTCAGTGGTGCAGTGGCTGCCTGGCAAGTGTGAGGTCCTGAGTTTGATTCCTGATACCAGAACAATAATCAGCTCAGCCTGAGACATGTACACATTGGTGTGCTGGAGATACTTGACGATGGACTTCTTGAAAAAAGTTTGCATATATATATATATATATGTATATATATATATCACAAATTTTCCTAATATGGTACAAAGGATATATGAAACGTACTTACGAACAATGATAAAATGTATTGGGGCAGTGCAGCGCAGTGCCAAAGCCTAGGCCTAGCACACAGGAGGACCTAGGTTCAGTGCCCAGGACCAAGTAATTCTAATGCTTTGGTAGGCAGCTCTGAGGCTTGAGCCCCTCATACTGCAAATGCTCTATATTTTTGTCTTGTCCATCTGAGTTGGCCAGAGTGGCCTTCAGTTCTAGATCTTCCCAGCTCAGCCTCCCAATGTGGGGTTCCAGGTCCATGCCACTGTTCCTGGCAACCCACCACACTGTGCTCTGTTGTATGTGTTTTTCTTTACAAATTCTACTACATTTTCATAAGTCACAAGAAAGTTACGAAGTCAAGATGATGGAAGTGGGGCGTGGTGGCACACTTATAATCCCAGCATGCAGGAGGCTATGGCAGGAGGCTGCTATAGGCTGAGGCCAGTCTGAACTACATAGCTAGTCCCTGTCACAAAAAAACCCAAAATCAAGCAAATTAACTTAAAAAAAATACTATGAATAAATGCTTGGTTCCTATACATTTCAGCAAAAATGTCATTTTGTTTTGAGACAGGGTCTTATGCAATTCAGGCTGGCCTTGAACTCACTATGTAGCCTAGGTTGGCCTTGAACTCCTGGCACTCTTCCTGCCTCAGCCTCCTGAATGCTGGGGCTGCAGGGCTGTGCCACCACACCTGGCCCTTCTAAAGAGATTTTGCTCATGTCACCAACTGAAGTGTATAGTTCTGTCATCAGTGTTGCTTTGCATTTTTTTTTAATGTGTCCTTTTTTAAAATGTATTTGGTACAGATTCTCACAACATAGCTTGGACTCCTAGTGATCCTCCTATTTTCAGCCTTCCCAGTGCTGGGATTACAGGCGTGTGCTACCAGGCCCAGTCTCAGTGGCCTGCTCAGAGCACCCAGGGGCAGGGCCAGCTGTGGTGTTGGGGATTGAACCCCGTCCCTGCGCTTGCCTAAGCAGGCACTTAGTCTGCTGAGCTATCTCACTGGCCTGTTTGTATTCCTGAGACAAAAGTGAGATTCTAAAGGTCCATTTCAGAGCTTCCCTTGGTCACCAGCAATGCGAACGAGACAGCTGAAATGAGTGATGGGTCTTCAGTACGGTGAAGACTATGTCCTTAGATTTTTTGCATTTTTCTCTGTGTAGTGGCTCTACATGTGACAGTTTGATGTTTTCCTTATTACTACTTCTTCATGCATTTTGTTTTGTTTCTGGGCTCAAGCCCAGGACCCTGCATGTACTAGGCAAGTGCTCTGCTGCTTTACTGTTTTCCACCAAAGGGTAGGAAACTACAGCCTTAGGTCAACTCTGACTTGTACAGGTTGAGAACCAACAACCAAAGATTATATGAGAGATCACACGTGGCTCCCAAGGCCTAAAATGCTATCTGGCTTTTTATATGAGTCTGATATCTCTTAATGTTGATAACTGACAAAACATACAAACAACTTACATGGGTTTCCATGGTGTGAAGATTTAGCATGGCCAGCGTCTGGCTTCTAAGGTGACATCACTGAACTGAGATTTGGGAAGAGAGGGACAGCAGCATACTGTTACATTTCAGGTAGATCAAATATTACTAATTCACATGAGCATAAGTAATAGTAAAATAATCAGAAAACAATGAGTCTTAATGATCACTTTGTTTATAGTTTACTTTTTGTAGGTTTATATTAATCTTTAATAATGGCTGATTAAAAGCTAGCTTGAGAAGTTCCTGAGAAGGCTACAGTTGGTCCTCACTGGCTCAGATAAGCAGGCCCCAGAATACCCCTAGGTGCAACACCAGGCTGCCCACTGGCTGCTCTTGGTGTGTGGGTGAATACATGCAGTAAGAAGGGGGAAGAAGTGGCCTAGACCTGACTGATATTCTGATTTCTCTGATCCACACCAAGTTTCATAGTAAAAGCTCTTTAAAAAGATCTATTTCCCCAAATTATTTTCATTTTGCTTTCCTTGAAATTATAAAATTGTCCTGTCAGGGCCTGGAGCTGGAGAAAACTAGGAATAGAATTAGAGACAGTCATAGCTTCCAGAATGATCTACTAGTTGTAAATTCTCACTCAGTCCTAAAGGGAGAGCTAAAGATTGTGAAGTCTGGGTTTGGGTAAAACAGATGGTAGATTTATCCAGTCATAGCAATATATAAATATAAATGGTGTAAACACTAATTAGAAGACAGAAATTGCAAATTGGATAAAATGTGAAGCAATTATATGCTGCCTACAGAAATGCACTTTAAAGATACAAACATGGTTAAAATAAAAGAATCAAAGAAATGTAACATACAAATATGAATCAGGGGCTGGCGAGATAGCTTGGCGGTCTGAAACGCCTACTTAGGCAAGTGCGTAGGGATCACGGGTTGATCCTCGGCACCACATGCAGCGCCAGCTGCTCCCCCAGGGTGGGGTGGGCCGGCCACAAATACACACACAAAATATGAATTGGGGAAAGTTTGGAATGGTTGTATTAATATCAAACAAAGCAGACTTAGAAGAAGAAATACTGCCAGGGAAATGAGGGAGATTGCATAGTAATAAATGAGTTTATTAATCAAGAAGACAAAACAATCCCAAAGCTGTATGCACATCATGGTAGAACTCCAAAATGCATGCAGCAAGCACGATAGAAGACAGTGGAGAGAAAGAAGACGGAAAAGCAACCAACTCGTGAGTATAGGTGAGACCTCAAGGCTTTATCCTTACCTTTATTTGTACCAGAAATTGAACTCAAGACCTTGTACTTGCCAGATGTAAGAAATCAGGGTACCTTTGCAATGTCAGTGACATGTGACACAGGTGGCTCAGTGCCGACATTCACCAGTCTGGAGGCTTATCTCAGAACTGAGGTGGCCTGTCTGGTTCAGGCACTGAGGCCCAGTCCCGCTTACACACAGTTGGCCAATTTCCTGGCTTCTGCGGCTCCCAAAGCCAGGCAAGTGCTGTGCTGCTGAGCTGTATCCCCGGCCCCCAGGGATATTTATGCCACTCTCTGCCTAACCATAGCAGAATTTACAGTTTTCTTAAGTACTTAGGAAACATTAACCAGGACAGACGGCTTTCCGGGTACTGAAACAAATGGCAACAAATATAAAAGAGCAGAAACTATGTGAAGTATGTCCTAGACTGCAAATAGAATCCAGTTAGAAACCAGTAACACATACTTAGAAAATCCTCAAATATTTAGAAGCTAAAAGCCACATTTTCAAATAACTCACAGGCTAAAGAAGTAAAGAAGGAAATCAGAGAATATTCTAAACAAAAATGAAAATATACAGATTTATAGGATGTAGACAAAACAAGGCCTAGTGGGAAATGTATAGCATTAGAAGCTTGTATTAGAAAAGAGGAGTCTCAAACCAATGATTCACGATTCTACTGAGAAACTGGAAGCTGGGTGGAGCCGTGCATGCTTCAGTCCCAGTACTCAGGAGGCTGAGAGCAGGGCTTGCCATGAGTTCAAGGCCAGCCTGGGCTACACAGTGAGCTTAAGGCCAGCCTGAATTACAAAACAAGACCCTGTCTCAAAGAAACAAGCTAGAAAAAATAGAAATTCCAACCCAAAGTAAGCAGTAGGAGAGAATAATAAAGATGAAAAAGCAATAAAATTGAAAAATATCATTTACACTAAAAGCAAGTTCTTTGACAGGGCCATTAAAACTGGTCAACTCCTTGCCAGATAATAGTGTCTTTCATAAAAGGAAAGACATAAATGTCTCGTATTAGGAAGGAGAAAGGAACATCTATCCAAAGTGCCAGATGTACAAAGGACGAAAAGTTAAGTATTATGAACTCTTTATATCAATAAATCTCACAACTTGTATGTTTTCCAACAATATAAACTCCAGACCCAAATGGCTCCACTGGTAAATTCTACCAAATATTTAAGAAAGAAACAGCTTTACACAAACTCAGAAACGAAAGGCTTTTCAGTTCAGCTTATGAGACCAGTCTCACCCCAACACTACAGCCAAGAGTATTACAGAAAGGAAAGCTATAGACCTATAGTCATGAATACAGATGGAAAAATCTTCAACAAAACATCAGCAGTTCTAATGTAGCTGATATGAAAAGGACAGTGGATGTGTCCAAGTAGGGCTAAGCCTTGGAGTTCAGTGTTGAACATTTGGAAATCAATCACTGTAATCCATCTATCAACAGAAAAAAGGGAACCTATATGCCCATCTTGATGATGACAGAAGGCATTTGGTAAATGTGCTAGCCACTTATGCTAAGAAAATTCAGCAAACCAAGAGTAGGAGAGGAATTCCTCCGCCTCCCACAGGCCTCCACAAAAAGCCCCACAGCCTGTCTGTCCTTGGTGGTAAAACACTAACCGCTCTTCTCCTGAGATGGGATCAAGGCAAGGATGTCTGCACCTCCTGTTTCTATTTGAAGTCAGACTAGTGTGATGAAGTAAGCAAAATAGGCCAGAAAACACTAATTTAAAAGGGGGAAATAGAAGTCTTAGCAGACAGTATTATTATTTACATAGTAAGACCCCAATAATCTAAAAGCTACTAGAACTAATTAGCATATTTACCAAGGTTATAAGTGTAAGGTCAATATATGGATTTGATTGCATTTTTATATACTGAGAATGAATAATTGGAAATTATTACTTTTTAGAAATTGCTATTTATAGGCTGGGATGTAGCTCAATGGCACAAGTGCTGCCCTGCAAGTCCAAGGTCTTGAGTTCTATTCTCAGTATCAAAACAACCAAACTAAGAAAAATTGCTATTTATAATATTGTAAAAAAAGAACAATGAAATCGGTAGCTATATCTTTAAAAATGTGCACAAGACATTATTTATTTACTTTTAGTACAGGGTCTCGTTACGCAGTTCAGACTCATAGTGATCCTCTTGTCTTAGCCTCCTGTCTTAGTCCCCTGCTGGGACTACAGGCATGCTGCCATGCCCAGTTCTGGGCCTAGCATGTGAACCCAGTGTTCTGGGGCTGGCGTGGCATGTGGTACTGGTGATCAAACCTGGCTCCTTGTACGTGCCAGGCAGGTGCTTAGAATGCTGATGATAATATGAAAAGGTGTTAACATTACTACAAAATACAATTTGCAACCATAATGAGGTATCACTACCTAACCATTAGAATGGTTCAGACAAAAACTGACAGTACCAAGTGCTGGCATACCAGAACGCTCAGACATCCTTGTCAGGAGTTAAAGTGGTTCAGCCAGGCACAGCAGCGCTCAGGAGGCTGAGAAAGGAGCATCATGCTTCTGAGGCCTGATTGGGCTACGCAGTGAGCAGAAGCCCAGCCTGGACCACATGGCGAGGCTCTGACTCAAATCAAGTTGTGCAGTGGCTTCCAAAGCGATTTGGTTGTTTCTTAGAAACTTAAGTATATATTTGATATCTGATGTATAAATCCACTGGGTTTTTTTTTTTTTTGTCCAAGAGAAATACGAACTTATATTTATATTCATATAAACATTGTGCGTAAATGTTTATGGCAGTCATATTCATAGTCACCAAAATGTAACTTGAAACAGCCCAGACGCTCCGCAGTTGGTCAATGGATAAACAAAGTGCCGGGGAAAGGCTGCTCACTGACACGCACCACACTGTGAGAACTGAATGTGGGCGCGTTAGGGGAGCGCAGGAAGCCAGGCTCGGAAGCTGATGCACTGGAGAAGACGCAACCATTGGCGCAGAAACCACAGCGACTACAGAGCCTGGATGAGCCGTGCCGCTTACGAGGGTCCTGGAGTTGCTAAGGCAACGGGGGAGTCTCGTAGCTTAGATTTTTGTGGTTCCCCAGCCTGATGCCTTTGTAGAAACTCACAAATTACACGCTGGAAAGGGTGAGTCACCTGGTCAAAATGTGTGGACGACAGAAGTTGTTGTTTCCATCTGAAGTGCGGAAGATGGTCTTGAAATAGCAGCAGCACAAGGGCCCTCTGCCCTACTGTTTGGAACGAACGTCCTTTTCTCCTGTTAGATGAACTCAGCAGGCTAAAAATAATTTCACAACATTTAAATATTTTTATTGAAGTACAGATACCTTCTGCTGGAGAGCTCTCTCTGTCTTTGTGACCCGTGTTGAACATTTCCTGTCTACTGGTTCCACTGGTGTGGCGGGGTGTTGGGAAGCTGTCACTGTCACCAGCAGCAGCCAGAAGCAGAATCCAGCGTTGCAGGGCCAGGAGGTGACCCTAAGAGGCCATGCAGCGCCAGGGAACAATGTGGGCTCTGCGCTCCACTGCCCAGGTGAAAATCCTGTTTCAGCCTTCTGGATCAGGACTCAGCCCCAGGTCAGGGCGGTTGTTTAGCTTTTTACACCCAAACCTAACTTTGCGTTTATCATTCAGAAACATCCAAGTTACAATAAAAGGAGGTAAAAGAGAAGGGGGTGGGCAGTTACTTCTTATTTTCTCTTCCTCTGCCAGGGGGCACCTGGCCTGAGAAGGCAGTGTGAACTCCAGAGACTATGATATTTTTCTTTTTGTTTTCCTTTCCTTTCTTTTCCTTTCCTTTCCTTTCCTTTCCTTTCCT
>PVKN010032594.1:0-12226 GCA_004027915.1 Capromys pilorides
GTATATACATGGAAGTGTTTGTACACAACTGTGTCTAGCATGTTCTGATCTGTTTCATGAAAAAAGCATACAAAAGTAGATACATGTATGTACTTATGCATATTTGTGTATTGGTGTATAAACACATGCACGCACTTATATGCACATAGAACATTTCTAGAATGCTACACAAGAAAATGCTGCAGATATGCTTTGGGCTTGAACTGGGAAGAAATTTTTCTTTTCATTTTACATTCTTTTGTACTATTCGCATTTTTACCATTAAAAAAAAATATATATATATATATATATATATGACTGTTATAATTCAAAAAGGTACAACAGCAGCAGAGAAGAGTAACTCTACAAATGCAGCATGTTGCACAGTGTTTTGCACAAAGTGGGGCCCAGTAAATACTTGAAGGGAAGAACACCACCCACTCATCTCATCAGCTGATAAATGCAAAGGGAGAAAAGTTTATATAAAAGAGGAATAACATGGGAGAGCAGTGAGATCACAGAAGCAATTTGGAATAGTTTTCACTGTTTCAAAAGAGAAAAAAAAGTCATGGGAAGAAGCTGACAAAAACCTTGCCCACCCAAGGAGTGCCTGCTGACAAGTATTCCAATGTGCTTTGCAAATTTTGTCTGCATTTATGTGAGAGCATGTAAATAGCAGGATCTTTATAGTGTTGATCAGAGATCTGCCATGCTCCAAACAGAGAAGGTGCAGAGCAGAGGTTAAACTTCACCTCCAGGCCATGAGAAATGCCTTGTCATAGGATACATTCCAGTCAGCAGCCCAGGGACTCTGTGGAAATTACTCTGAAATAATTAAGAGGTAAGCCGCAGAACACTGTGTTCCCAGCTTTGGCAGTTTACTATGAAATGCTTTTCTAAAAAGGGCAACAGAAACTAAAGATAAAACACTCTAATAGGTTATTTTCTCTCTCTTAGATTGACCTTAATTCCATATAAACCCTAACACTCTTTGTGATGTATACGGGGATTTACTCCAATAAATCCTAAATGGAAAACAGACACATGTCAGAAACACTGAATGCAAAGGAAAAAGAGTCATCATTAATGATTCATCTTGACATATTCAATTATGAATTTCCAGAATGTTTTTGAATTTATATTTCTGCAAAGAATTACATTACTGAAAGTTTAATGGATGAAGCTATCAGGATCAAGTTAAAACAAAGAAACCCATGTGCCATTCTCATTGCTTAATTTATCATGCTCGTGGTAGGTAAGAAACTCCTGAACAAATACAAGGAAAAGTCAGGAATGCTGGGCCTGCAGTAAGCACAGCATACTTTTTTTTTTTTACTTTAACAAGGATAAACACTCTTTGGCCAAGGTGGTTGGAATGAGTGCAATGGCTTTCTTGTCAGTAGAGAAATCTATAGACAAGTTAGATCAAACGATCACTTTCAATTTTGTGATTTAGCAGCAAGGGAGTCTTTATAAATATGCTGTCTATTTCATTTTTCAGAATCTCCAATTTTTCTCATTTCTGTCTAGCTATGGGAAATAATATACTTTATTTACTTGGCAATTACTCACCAAATGGCTCTTCCACAAAAAAGTACAATGGCAATCTGAACTTCTCTTTATCAAAGACTCTTTTATCTCTCTCTTTCCCCTTTTTCTCTTTCTTAGTTACTGCCAGGAGATCAGCCTGCTAGGCCTGGCTGTGCTACCAATTTCCCACATGGCCAGAGGAGGTGGGCTCTCCCCTCTCTAGGTCACTCGGTCCATCTGTGCAATGAGAAGCTGGGTGAGATGCAAGCCTAATTTCAACAGCAGTGGCTCTTTTAAGTCTGAAGACACTCAGAAGTTCTTGACACCCTTCTCAACCTGACAGAGCAGGAAGCCTTCTCTAGTTAGATCCCTGCTACAACAGGAGAGGCTCAGGTAATGGGGCTCTGCTTGGGGAATTAAAACTTCTCTGGCAGGAAGGTGAGGGCCTTCCATGCAAGCTCTGAATTAAAAGCTCAGGAATCTCAGTCAACAGACCTTGTGACAGTTTCCATGGCACAATGTATCCTCACTTTGTAGACACAGTTATCAATCATGAAGTATTATCACATGAGCATTACTCACATAATAGTTTGTGACCAACTGACAAGTTTTCGTGAAAAAACAATAATGATGGCTCAAGTAAGGATCTCCATGATCCTACTCTTGGGCTTCTCAAAGCCAGATGGCCACCTTCTTGATGTCTATTTCCGTCAGGATGCTTCAGGGAAATTAAACCAGAGGAGGCACACACATGTATCTACTGTCTTAGTCTGTTCTATGCTGCCACAACGGACTGCCACAGATTGGATAATTTATAAAGAACAGAAATTGATCTCTCACAGTTCTGGCGTCTGGGAAGTCCAAGACCTAGGTGCTGTCAGCTTTGGTATGTGGTAAGGGCCAGGTCTCATTGCCAAGATCGCATCTTGACCAATCATTCTCAGAAGGGAAAAACACTATTGTCAACAAGGCAGAAAAACCAAGAATGCAAGAAACAAGAGAGTTGGCAAAAGGAGGCCACACTAGCCCTTTTACAATAAAACCACTCCTATAGTAGTAGCAGTTTTGATTTGCTAAAGACAGTAGAGACCTCACAACGAAATTACTTCTCAGAGCACCCAGTTTCCTAGCACTGTCATAACGGCAATCAAATCTCGACATGGTTTTCAGAAGAAAAAGTGTCCAAACCATAGTTTGTGTATGTGTGCATATGAGATTTAAATGTTGGAATTTTTAAGATGTATTAATGACATTAAAGGACACATTGCCATGAATCTTACTAAAAATTCTTCCCCTTGTTTGGTACATAGTTATCCCATCATTCAGTCAATCAACCTTTCTCTCTTTCCTTTTATTGGTATATAGTTGCAGTACATAATGTTTACATTCCTTGTGGGAAGTTGACACATGTGAATAACACACCTCAACCCCTTCTTTCATTTCCTATCCCTCCCCTCCCTCTCCCTCTCTTGATCCCTTTCCTCTTTAAGAAATATCTACTTTTCTATTTGCTATTATTTATCTTTTATATTGATGTTCATTTGGACTTAGAGTTTCTCATATAAGAGAAACCCCTAGCTACTTTCTGGAACACTTCTGGAAGCCCTCTTTCCTTAGTGTCTTTATGAGGTGTAATAAAAATCCAGTGAATTTTGGCTGCTTCCAAGTGCTATCCATCAGAAAGGAAGGCTCCTGAAAACATGATGGTGTGTCCTCATCTACCTTATTTGCAGAATCTGGCACTATGAAACTTGTGGCTCTTTCCTAAACACAAAATGGCCATGAAATGTAAATTACATTTTTAACTAACTCAGGACATTGAAGCAACCAATGTGAGAACTGTGGAAACTGTTTCAGAAAGTAGCATGAAAGATGGGAAGTAAGGAGATTAATAACAATTTATCTTTTGTGTATATGTGAATTATGTTGTGGCTCTTGTGATTATGGTGGTTGACAAGTGTGAAATTTATTACATGGGATGGTAGGCTAAAACTTCTGGTAAAAACTGACACTGTAGTCTTGAGTTCCAAGTCTATAAGGCAGGCAAGGTAGCCCAGAAACAAACAGGGTGTCTATGTTACAGTTTTGAAGATGAATTCCTTTTTATTTAGGAAACATCAGTCTTTGACTTCAGGTTCTTCAAATGATTGGATGAGGCCCACCTACATTATGCAGGGTGATATGCTTTACTTCAAGCCTACAGACTTTGAATGGTAATGTCATCTAAAATCTATATTCTCAGCAACATTCAAAACAGGGTTTGAGCAAACAATTGGTGTCATAGTCTAACCAAGTTGACAAATAAAATTAACTATCACCACACCCAAATGCTGGCTGCCTTTGCAGAACATGCAGGCCACTTAACCATTCTCCTTTGAACTGAGTTTTGCCTTGGACAGCTGACAATGGCTTTGTACCCTTTGCCTAGGCTGTAAATCCTGTCAGACCTTACAAAAATAGTCCTTCACATTGGAACTTCTCTTCTACCCTTTCACTGCTTCCAGTATAGCTTAAGTCTAAGCTGTGAAACTAACAACAGTAGGCGCCAAACACAAAGAAGCCAATAGCCCCTGTACTGTAGCTCAGGAAATGCCTCTCCACTCAGGAAATTCCTCTCCTTCCAACTTCCTATTGCATCAAATGTGCTGGCTCCCTAAAACTCTTGGCTTTTTACACTGTCCACCCAGTCTCATCTAGCTCCATACCAAACCCTTTATCTTCTTTCTGACCTGTGGTTTCCAGATATGGATTTCAGTCTTTTCTGTCTGCCAACAATGGGCAAAATTCCTTGTCTCTGAGCCCTGTCCATACAAGAAGGAAGACTATATAACCTATATAATGTGTTACATTTCTTAAAATACTTTCACGTCCACTACCCATAAGCTCATATCGTCTGATGCCACCTGAGAGCTTATAGATAAGCAAAGGTAACATCTTCACAAAGCCTCACTTTTCTGATGAGGAAACTGAGGTTCCAAATGAGTAATCCCTCAGCATGAGGGTACATAGCTAGTTAATACATGCTCCAATGGTCTGAACCTAGATCTCTGAGTTCATTCATTAAGCCCAAAGCACCTTTGTGAGGAGTTAAGTACTCCTGATCTGACTACTAGTAACAATATTATTAATAATAACAACTCAACAATAATTATATATAACTTTGCATCCAAAATGATGGCAACAGCATTTACCAATTTTCACCTAATTATCTCTTGCTGGCTCAAAAATTCTCCACAGCATACTGCTCCCTACATTAGACTGCAGAGATAAAAAGCTCTCCTTCATCATCCATCTTAGAAGCTTAACTCAAATTTAGCCTAGAAGACCATATCTGCAAAAGGTACATACAGCTGTTTGTTAAGTGGTCTTTCTAGTGTGAGTGGGAATCTGAATGAAGAGCTTTCATCCTGAGGTGGGCACACAGAGCTGGGTCCATGTAGGCTACAACTGGAACTTGGGTAAACTGGAACAGACCAGCCTAGGGAAACTCAGAACCAAGACACCAGGCAGATTCATGAGGGCTTTGAGATGAGTATCTCCAATATAAGGTGAGAAGTAGAGGCTAACAATCTGCATTATAAAGGCTGAGACATGAGGGACAGAAATTGCCACAGAACAGAAGAAGCAGACATTAAGAGGCTCTGGTAACACGTAGTAGTAGAGGTCCATGCAATGCAGGCAGCAACTGCACTGCGGAACAAGAGCTATGCAGGTGGCAGGCTCTGTGGGAACCTGGAGTTTCAGATATAAGCCACACACAGATGTCTCTGCAGACAGGCAGATGGCAAAGCCCAGGGAGTTCTGGCAATGGCCAAGCCAAAATCACAAGAATGTAAAAAGTAACTGAATTCCTTTTCTCAATAGACCAAAACACCATGTAGGGATTGAAGGTAGGGACACAGGCTTTTTGGTAAAAAAGAGTGGTCTCAGACAGGCAGTGAGCCCCTGGATGTGGGAGTGAAGACGACATGTCAGTCACATAAAGGTAGCGATTATCTAAGACTAAGGCAAAGAGTCTGACATGCACTTGTAGTTATGCTGCATCAGTGACCTCCCCCCACCAACTCTCTACCCTTTACATTTCTCTTAACTACAGATAGGATGGAGTCCAAGCCTTTATGGGTGTGGGAAAGTGAGGAGCTGTGTTTCAATTGGAGAGCCATGGTTTTTTACTCCAGTCGTGAGGAAAGGAGGACATAGAACATAAGGTCAATAAGTCCATGTAGGGGTTCTGGAGTACAGAGATCACTTCCTTAACTGGTAGAAAGTCTGTAGGGAAACCCCTATATTTTTGACTTGACACCCAGGTCTCTGATCCAGGGATCCTCGGATGTGGATGACTCTTTCTCATTCTAAAAGGTGGAAGTACCCTTCAGAGAACCAGCAGGAGGAAACGTAATTCTATTTTAGAGTCCCAAGAAAGCAGAAGAATTCAAATCCTAGCATTAGAAAGGGGGTATGTATACTGAGATCTGCCTAAGAGTCACACAATGATTTAATCAGAGAAGCTGGAATTTAGGTTTCCTAACTCCCAGCCCAAGGTTCTTTCCACTAAACTGCAAAGACAAATGTTTCAACACCCACACAAATTTGAAGATGGCTTTATGACAGCCCAATTTCCACCCATACCTTGGGCAATCAAGCTGATTTATCTCATTTGGTTTCAAAACACACTTTTATAGATGTAGATCAGAAGTTAGGGAGACTGAAACAGCCACCACATATAATAAATTAATTTTCTTTCCAAAGTCTGCCTTGCTTGTCATTTGAAAAATAAAGGAAATACCTACAATATGTATCCCACTACAAAATGTGTTATGTTTAGCAGATTTCAGTAGCATGTTAATCTCAAAATTCCAGTATTTTCCTGTTGCTATAGTTATGGCATCTGGTTAAATCAGATTTCAGCAGCTGTGAGCAAGGTTAACACTGATTCTAGCCAACTTTGTGCTTTATTATTAATGCAGGACAAAGAAAATGGGAGCAAAATTGTCTTGTTTTCCTCCATGCACTCTCAGAGCCAGGCTTCTTAAATAGTGTGGGCTGGATGTCTTATTGATTCCCTGACAGTGTTCAGTCCCAAGGTATTGACTGAAGGTGAGTAACTCCAGATCTATAATGAACTTATGCATTTGGGGCATGCTAATATGCCAAGACATGTTCACCCAGTCAATCCTGATGCCTACCATATTGAGGTCCTAAAAAATTAGGACTTTTGAATGGAATCATTAGTTTGGACTGTACTGCTTTCCATTATATAATTTCCATTTTCAACTTCTATTACTTAAGGCCTTCTGTAATCCAGTTTCCAGAGAATTTTAGGCATTTTTCTTAGGTCTGCACATGGGGGCAATTACTGGTATCTAAACTATCTATACAGCTATTTCCTTACCTCTGAAAGTGACTTGGTCTGTAAATGTTATTCTGAACATTTATGGGCCATCATAAATATACATGACAGAGCATTTCCAAAGTTGTGACAATAAAATCAATATCGTGTAAATTATGGCATGGATTTGTGATGGCATGCTATCTTACAGGATTCAAAAGTAGAGCTAGGTCCATTTTTAAAAGGGCATTAGCCGGTTTTCTATGATCCCTTCTCTCAAATTTTAATTTTCTCTCTTCAAATATGTAATGTTTTATGGGTACATATTTTCTGGAAAATAAGATCTATGTTTGAGTTTAAATGGACTCTTCAAAAATCATTCACACACACCTACTGAAGTTGTTTCATTGATGCATACTCAAATTGATACTGGTTTTGTACAGAAATTATGAGTTCAGACAATAGCAGGTCACTGACAGAAGCATATTGTACATACAAATGGTCCATGATTTCTCTGACTATTGGAGTTTGATGCATACCTGTTTGACCAACATGCTAGGCACTCCATTAAAATGACTCCGTGTTTATGCATGGTACTCCACTCATCTAAGTTTGACAAATGACTATATCTTAAAGCTTGAAGACTTTTATTCAATCAAACACCTGAGTTCTCACATAACTCTGAAAGTCTTTTGCAGAGACAGAGCCAAGCATAGGTCATCCTCATATGAGTCCAGTCACTCAGCTCAGGCAGTGTCATTTCTACTTGGAAGCATACAACTTGTTAGCAATTGAGACTCATGGGAGATCCTCTACTATGACCTTTTGGGGACTAAATAAATGTGAAATTTAGAGATTGATAGTCTTTTTTATATAAAAAATGCCCACTGCATGTCTGCAGAGTGTATACTACATCTCCAATCACTTGGCATCCCTATTTCCAACATTTAGAACACCAGATACATTGTGTATCTGTCAGTAAAAATTCAGTCTTTTTGAGTTTCTACTATACCAATGTTGCAGTAATACTATTATATGACATCAACATTTTATCATACAATAATATGTGTCATTGGTCGATATTTCCATTCTGATTTGAATAGTTTATGAATATTTCCATACTGTATCCACATCATTAATATACTCAGTGTACAAATTCCTTGCAATATTGGCAACTTAATCCTGTCTAATGTTCACATCAATTCAAAACTCCAAAAGACGTGAACCATTACGTTTTTGCTAAGTGTGGTAAGGGTTCTCTAAAGATCAATTCAAGATCTTGAGAATTTTTTTACATAATTTTATACTTTTTCAACCACATTACACAGTTAAATAGAATTCATTTATGAAGATAGAAGCTGGTTAAAGGATACCCTTTATTAGCTGCTTCTCACTTGTATCCCTTCTTAAGGAAACATGTAGAAAAATACTAACCTGAGAATGAAAAGATGTGGATTACTTTTTTTCTGCCACATCTCAGCTGTGAGACACCGCATCCTTGCCACTTCAAATTTAAATCTCCCCATGTATAAAATGGTGGACTTGGACTAGCTGATGGCTAGAGGCTACTCCTACCCAGAATTTATGGTCCCTGAACATTTTACAATCTGCAAATCAACAAAAGGTTTCATCCCCAGTTTCCTGATGCCCACGATTCTGGGTGCCAGCCTGAGTAAAGGCTTCAATTTCTCTAACTGTGCTACCAAACCAGCCTTTATCCTCTTATTCACAAGTACTTCAAGTCTGATTACTATTCTAGTTGCTTTTAATTTGAGGTTCCTTTTCCATATCTTATTCAATGCATATGGAACCAATAAGATGCAAAAGAAGCTGACATGTGCTACCCCATAGGAAACTTTTTGTACCCTCACGTATCAGGGGTGGGTGAGAATGTTATCTGATGGCACTGAAGGAACTTACAATGCTTACTATGGACAAGAGAAGACAATACGCACACTAGGTGTGGATATCTTTTAAGTGTGTGAAGAGTTTTCCAAATAGCAAATGACTTGCTGTTGTCTGTATACACAAAGAAGTTTAACCTAGAATCAAGTGGCAGAGGATACCAATTAATGGGTTTTTATGCAACTTAAAGAACTTTGTAAGAAAGCAGCCTGAAAATGGAAGAAGGTGCTATGAGATACAATGAGCCTTTTGCCAGTGGAGGTACTCACAATAAAGGCTAGACAACCACTGATATGAGTGTATCCAAATATACTTAGCCTACACTAGCTGATTATTCAAGCCTCTTCTATTTCTAAAGTTCTATTGACTATTTCCTTCCCTTGCATCACATTCATAGATACTTCAACAACATCAGTCTGTGGAAATGCATGAGGTGAAATGGAGATTTGGCTATGTCTAGAAACAATGGAATACAAATATGCCCTGAATGAATTCCCAACCAACAGGGCTTAAATCTTCAATGTGGCATTGCTGACTTTGTAAACTGTTTGGCTTCTTTAATAATCCTAATTTATGCTTTGGTCTCAATTTAATTTGTAGATGCTTAGGATAGAAAGGTTTTATTATTATGATTTTTTCTGAGAATCTTAAAACATTAGTTGCCACAGCAGCCTAATGAGAAAGATGCTGTTGTGAACAAAGATGCAAATGGCTTGCTTGTGCAGTATAGTGAGTCAGAAGCAGATGAATAGGCATAATTTAATTTTGCAAAGCTAGAAAATAGAAACTAGAAATGCTTTTCTCCTTCTAACTGATGAGTTCTACTTTTCACTGCCCCAAATGAGCATCTTACTAGGCCAAGGTGGCAGGATGAAAGCAAGTGAAAAGTAGCAGAGAGGAGCTAGCGATATGGAAAAGAATACATAAACTGGTAGGCAGAGACAAATGGGAGGACCCAAGACCATGCATCTATCTACATTTATGCTTGTGTTGCACAGTCTCACTCTAAAACGATCCATGGGGACATTGTCATATCCTCCGGAGGACACTGGGGGACACAGGATTAGTTAGGAGAAGGGCTTACATCTCACTGAACATCATTTGTTTTATTTTCCTTTTTTTCTCATGTGGATCTTATTCACACAAAAAAGGGCCTAGCAAAATAACACATGGCAGCAAGTGCAAATAGCAAAAATATTGAAAGAGCAGCACAAGATGCCAAGGAACATCTCAGTATTACAGCAAGGCAGTTTTGACCTAAGAAAACACAGCAAATCAGAAATCAACGTAAGGACCCACAACTTGATCCTGACCATGAGAACAGTGTTGCTCAAACCACAGGTGCCTATTTGTCCCCTTCCTATCTTGCTGCAAATGTATCCTGGGCAAGCCTGACCTGTGTACCTGCAGAGATGGAAAGAAAGCATGGTCGAGCAGAAGGTAAGGCAAGAGGCACATGGGGATTTGTAGCAGAGGGGCTGCTCCTCAGTGCATGTCAAGCATATATGTTTATGTAAAAGATTTGGTAAAATTAACTAAAAAACCTGATTCAATAGCAATGAATTCTGAGGCCCTAAGTGATGCAATGATAGTTACTTTATGCATATACACTAAATCTGATTCACTTGTCACCTTAAAAATCTCAAACTCAGAAACTGTGCTTAGGCTTGAGTAGGAGCTTAAAGGTCATGAAGTTCAATCCCAAAAAGTTTAAAACCTTGGCTTCTCTCTCACATAGCCAGTCAACTGTTATTTAAGCTTTTCCAATGGCAAGCAGCTTACTACCCAATGAGCCAGCCCATTACACTGCTGGATAACACAGCATCATTACAAAGTTTTCCTAATGCTGGGCCACTATTCTGATTTGTAGGCATTTTAATCCATTGGTCCTCATTCTATTTGCAGGGCATGTGCAGAACCAAGCTGTCAGCTCTTTAAATCTTTGCAAGTTGCCCTAATCATGATCACATGCTTCTCTTACCCAAGTGAATTATTTCCAGTTATTTCCACTGTTCCCTATACAAGTGAGTCACAAAACCTTCCACAACCAGCTCATGTTCTGCTGGCCTTGGGCTTGTCTAATGGCCCTAAAATCCATGCCATACACATAGGTATAATGTAAGTGAGTGCATGCAAGCATGGACCACTGCTTCCTTCACTCTAGCTGCTAGACTTAAATAGGGGGTCTGAGGTCACATCGGTCCTTTGGAACAGCAGGATCAGTCTATTGAATATTGTTGATCTTTGCAACACTTGAAATGTTGAAGGCCTTTTCTCACTTACTGCTATTAAAGTAGGTCAGCTTTGTGTGCTTCATTGAGGTTTAGAGCCCACCATTTCTTGCCTGTGGAATTCCATTCTCTTTTATTTGGTCTTCTGTGGCTGTCTAAGAGTTAGTAGCTCTGTGAGCCAATGTGTTCACTTGACTGCTCGGTTTCCTCTGATCTGTAAGTCTTGCCCATCATTCGTCTATGTCACTTTCAACAAGACTGAACAGGACAGAGACAGGGACAGTGCACTGAGTAACAGCACCAACAGTCTCACTCTGAAGACTTTACACCCAGCCATCAGCATCTGTAACTGTAGGCTCCAAAAGGGGACAGTCTCTATTCCCTTAGTAGATGGCAAAAAGCCTTTGTCTTTTAGGAAGAACTATCCTTTAAAAGTACATTATCTTGAGGAGCCAGGCCTGCTTTGTGAGTGAGACCTCCCCCAGGCTGCCAGAAGCCCAGCCAACCCAGCAGCCAGGCCCGGCACAACTTGAGCAGCCCTGACTGACCGATTGACATGGACTGATTGACTGACTGACTAACCTGCAGGCATGCAGGAAGGATCTCTCTGCCTGCAGCCACCCCCCACACCACCGGAACTCAGTCCTTGCCCACAGCAGTCCCGACTGCCTGGCGGGCTACAGGTAGGACTTACCAGACTACAGCCCCACACCATCACCAGAGCTCAGCACCCACCTACAGCTCGTGACTGGCAGGCATGTAGGCAGGAACACTAGGCCTGTACCCTTGTACCACCAGAACTTCTACCTTGCCCAGAACCCAGCTCTGGCATCTGCTGTGGAGCCCTGCAGCAAAATTTCCTGCAAGAGAGGCTGGAGGTAAGACCCTAACAGCTAACCTAGGAGCTGAACATCTTGCCAGAGGAACATAGCAGGCTCTCATCCCAAAGCTGCAGCTAAAGAAACTGAGCACAGCAGCCAAACTGAGCCAGGCACATCTGGACAAGATCAAGCTTGGTGGGCATTTCAGTAGGCACTAATGGCATAACTTCACCAAAGTTCTGCCCCAAATGTCACTGCCATATAGAATGATACAGACAAGGAGTAAAATGCAATCTCAGATCCCGAGCCCACCTGGAACAAATAAAGGAGACACTACCATAGAAGAAAATGGGAATCATGCAGCCAAAATCTCTGAATTAGTAGCATCTGAAGTAAACAAACAAATGCAGAAACGTATAGAATAACTCAGA
>PVKN010032595.1:0-12226 GCA_004027915.1 Capromys pilorides
GTTGCCCAAATGTTTGCAGAACTGTGGTGAGGACTTGAGGTAGTGAACAGTCAGCGCAGCTAACTCCTGTCTTCGTAAAGTTTCCACTCTATTTATTAGCAGATGTATCACAGACCATGCTTATCCTATTAATTAGAATAATTATGGAATAACAGAAAGCACATAGTCTCTACTGAGACAATCCAGGCCAAGAGTGCCATGTGAGACTGACACCTGTAGGGTTTGGCTGCCTTGCATGACATCACCTTTGCCCTTTGCATTTGGCATTACTGTGGGACAAATGTTGTCCTTGAAATTAGCTCCAAACGTAGACCTCAGCTGCATGACTTAGTAAAGTCAATCAAGAAACCAAACTTCTCTGAGACTCAGTTTCCCAGTTGTGAAGTCCAGACATCAGTGATGGTAATAATTCAATGAGCTAACTGATGTTGAATGCTTGGAAAAATTTATTCTCCCTAATATAAAACCTTCTTGTTAAAGGGCTGGTGAATAAAATATCCCGCTCCCTGTCCCCAGCAGGCCAGTTTTATAGAAACCCATGTTTTCAAAAGTTATGGGAGAGCTACACAGAATTTCACTTCGCTTGATCAATCTCACCTCTCTTAAATTCAGCCAGGCTTTCACACCAACCTTTTTTTTTTTTTTTTTTTTAAAGTCATGTCTACTTCACAATTAAAGGCAAGATGCTGGATTATTTCTTGGTCTCCTGGATCTACAGTAGCAGTAACTGAGAACTGCACTTTTCACATATCTTTTCTCTAAAGTGGACCCAAGCAACTGCCTAGGCTTTAAATGTACATAGTCTTGGATGGAGACTCAGCTCTACTCTGTGTAGCTATGTGGAGCAGTTGTGCAAGCTCTTTAAATCTTTGTTTCTTTGTCTTGAAAATGGAGCTGATAATCTTGTGAGACGGGGTCACTGTTGAGATTAAATGACAAGAGGTATTCATCCTAGCAGATGGTAGGACCTCCACACGCGTATCTATTTCCTTTCTTATCTAGAAATGTGTCAGGGACACATGCATAATATTTGATTATTTTTTATTGACTGGCCACTTCAATATCAGAGTTAATGTTATGTTAGGCCCTCCAGCCCAAATAGTATAATGATATCTAGGTCTCATGACTTTAATAAGTTAACTTTGAAATGTTATCTATTTTTACTCTTAGGAGCTCATTCTCACTCCTCCTTTAATCTTTATTGCTAATTTTGAAGGTCTCTTTGTAGGTTATCTTTCTTGTCTAGGTTTTGTTGAGGCTTCTAGCCAAAAGCACTAACGTTCTGACCTGGTAATATCCTTATTAATAATTTTGAACGTGTCATGTTAGTTCGTATTTACCCGTCAGTGAGAAAAAAATAAATACTAATGTGTTTTATTGATATATAAGTTAGGGAAAGAATGCAGAAGGGACAGGACATAATGAGTGAATGAAACTTGGGAAACTTGGCTAAACTCTCTGTCCTAGCAGAGGTCAGAAAGATGAAAGCTTTTCTGCCCAAAGCCGTAACACAGTGGAGAGAATCATGTACTATTAGAAACAGGAAGACTCATGAGAGATTTTTCAGTTTGTCTTCTTTATCCTGAGCCACACTAACATATAAAAATGCCAGACAGATGAAAGCACACTTTTGCTTTTAAAGAACAGTAGAAGAGGATACTCCATGGTATCTTGGTCCCATCAGCTTTCCAGATTTTAGCAGTTTCCAGTCACACAGTGCTGGTCCCGAAATCTCAGCTAACTCCTGTCTTTCTTGTTCAACGCCTAATTTCCTAGATAACATACTGCCGAGGAGTAGTGCTTACGCACACCATCCTCAGCCATCCCTGCGCTGAATGGAGCACGCAGTTGTGGTTCTCTCCAGACACTGTGCGAGTGTGGATGTGCATATGTGTGAAAGTGTGATTTCTCTCTTTTCAGTCCACTTAGAAAGTTTTATCAGCTGTCGCTCAAACAACTTCTAACAGTTTGGCACCAGTATAGCATCAGTGAGTTTAAGAACATCTTCCTCGTAAGTTTTTCTGTTTCTGCACTACTCTTTGGGCAAATGAATTTCTTAGGTTTGCTGTCTGTTTCCTGAAAGGTTCAAATAGATTCCTTTAGTTTTGCCATGCCAGTTTTGAAAAACTATTATTCATAATTTAATGGGGTTTAATCTTATCTATTCTCAGTTTAATTCTACCAAATGGATGAGTCTTGAAGTTCACTAGCTATAGCTGTAGATATAGATGTGGACATGGAAATGGACATGGGCATAGTTGCAATTCTTTCCCAGGTGTTCTTTGGAAATAATTCCACATCCTGCTGAACTTCTGTCCATTCTGTTTCTTTATACATTGATCTGTCTTCTTTCTAACTCTCTTTTCTTTACGTAAACCCAAAGTTGGGGTTCTGCAGGACTTGGCCAATAGCCTCTGACTTTTTTCTTGCCTGTTTCCTTTATTTGTCCTGACCCACTCTTTTGGTTTCCATTGTCATCCAAATCCCAACCTCAGAGTCTGTACTTCAAGTCATGATATCGTTTTTGGAGCTTGAGAATCTTGTGTTTGTATATTTGGTTTCTGAATACGAGCATTCTTGTATGTTTTATTCGGCTTAGTATTATTGTAACAAAATACCTGTAGTAGTTGATACCACACTGTGTAAACTTGAGAAGTCTTAGAAACTTTAGCAGCTCTACATCCTGGGGTATAGAGGACATGCCCTGTGTGGGCTGTTTATACTCTAGGATGTTGCAATGGTTGATTCACTGTGTCAACTTGAGAAGCTTAGAAGATTAGCTAAGTGACTCAGCAGAGATCTGGGGTCCTCACTTTGTAAACATCCTGAGCCTGTACTAGAGGAGGTTGTGTCCATGCTGTGAGTGCTACACATACCGTAGACCGGTGGCCTGCCTACAATATAAGGTAGGAAAAGAGACTTTCACTCTCCCTTCTCTTGCTCGGATTGTTTTTGCTGTTATCTGCCATTTTGGACTTTTGCTCCTATGCCTTGTGACTCAGGACCTTGGATCCAGTTGATTACTGACTGAAACCTTCACAGACTGTGTGCTATCTAAATTTTTCTTTCTTTAACTTTGGGTGTCAGATATTTTTGTCTCAGCCATGATAGTGAAGTAACCATGACAATGCCTGATTTACCAACTCAGAAAAATGAAAGACTTGCTTAGTTCACAGTTTTAGAGGTTCTGAGGGATGGCGATGTCTGCTTCAGGTCAGGCCTGATGGGGGTGGTAGCTGAGGGCACATCGTGGCAAAAAGTGTAGCGGGTGGATGTGCACATCTCAAGCTAGAAGGAAACAGGGAAGACCTGCTAGAGTCTCCAGTCTCCTTCTGTGCCCAGTAATCGAAGGACTTCTGGCAAGGCCCAACTCCCAAAGATTTCATTACCTCCCAATAACCACCCAGCTGGCCAAGCCTGTACATGGGGATCTTTGGGAGACACTCAAAATTACACCCAAAAGCATAGCACTACACTTTACAGACAATGAAATGGGTATGTCCCAAGCTACACTTATTATTTCATTCTTTGCCTTCCAAATCTTTTCCTTCTATCTCCATACATTAATTAATTGACTCCACCAATTATTCACTACTAGCAAGGGGGGTGGAACATTCCAGTTACTTCTTATCTGAGGATTAGA
This sequence comes from Capromys pilorides, assembly GCA_004027915.1. Taxonomy (NCBI): domain Eukaryota; kingdom Metazoa; phylum Chordata; class Mammalia; order Rodentia; family Capromyidae; genus Capromys; species Capromys pilorides. Next base: position 3,644 of record PVKN010032595.1, read on the forward strand.
TGAAGAAAATGTGGTGCCTTCACAAGTGGAATAGTATTCAGCCATAAAAATCAAGGAGTTCAGGACACATGTTGCAACATGGATAAACCTTGAAGACTCAGTGAATAAATTAGCAATAGAAGGATAGATACTGTAAAATTCTACTTATGGTAGACAGACAAGATTAATGTACTGTCAAAGACAAATAGGGACAAAGTAAATGTCAGGTGCTAGATGTTGGAGAAAAATTAGTTTATAATTAAAATGACAGTGTAGGTGGGAAAGATGCCGGAGATGGATCATGGGGATGACAGTGCAACAGTGTGAATGTAGTCAGTGTCCGTGAGCTATACACAATGGAGGCCAAACACTAAAGCTTATGTTATGTGTGTTCAACTCACATAAAAAGGAAAAAAGAAAAAAATAGCATAAGAAAGTTCAGAGAATGTGTTAAAAAACAAACAAACAAAAAAAAAAACTCCACAGAAAGGATCCTTCTTAAATAGAAAATGCAAAATATGCTATAAAACTCATGATGAAATTTGTCTAAAATTTAAAAAAAAAATGAAAAAGGAAGGAAATAAGGAGGTATTACTATGGAATGAAATAGAATAAAGAAACTTAAAAAATAAATTCAATAAAAACCACTGACACTCTCTGTCTTCTAGACATCAAATCAGGAAGCTAGTCATTATACTTGAATCTTCTTGCCTCCTATTTTTGTATATGTTTTCAGGTATATCCTACTTGGAGAACATCCCTTGGAGCCAGAGTTAGTAGTAAAAATCTTAACAGGAACTGGAAACTAGAGGTGTTTTTGTTTTAGAACTGAAAAGCAGGCTTTGCAAAGAAGGTAGGACGCCCCAAGCGCCTGCATTGCGGGGCAACATGGAGTTAGCTGACAAGTGGTTGTGGTAGATGTGTGGGTGCAGTGAGAAATGCTGAGGTGTGGTGGAGAAACTTTGAGCATACATGACAGTGACGGGTGGAGAGCCGCCGGGAGACATTTGGCTGACAAGTCTGGCCGTGCTAACTTCCTGTTGGAGTGGGATCTCTGGGGTGATATGTTGGAGGCATGTTTTGCTTTGAGGGTAAGTCGATGTGTGTACACATGACCAAATCTAATTCTGGTAATTTCTGGAAAATAGGAGTCATATTATACAAAGAAAGGCAGAACAGAACAAGATGCTGATTAAGAAAGGGTGGGTCTAACAGAGAAGCTAGTGACCTATTAGGTCAGTTTCACACTTGAAGAGAAGGGAGAGAATTTTTGAGCACTATCTTATCCTCAAGGCTACTGCGTGAATGCGAGCCAGCTGTGTATGCAAAAGAATGTCACTGAGAAAAGATACAAATAGCATACACTTGGCAGATGGATAACCTGGGCTGAAACTCTGTAACCAATGAGGAGGGAGGTTACTCTCAAATACGTTTGGAGCATGTATTCTGTGAAATGGTGGAACATCAGCCCTTGGTCAAACTCACTGCCACTCCGGATCATTCTTTTAAGTCACCTCTTCAAGGATAGTTCATTGCTTTACATTCTATTTGTTTCTTTGAGGGAAGAGTTTGTCCAAAACCACCAGTTAAAGTCCAACTGAAAACTGGCAATGCACTCCAAATGAACATTGTGGAGTTATTTGGGAATTACTAAAAAGAAAGGCAGGGCCTTTCATGACAGAAATGCTACCACTTGCTTATGCCCAAAGGGTAAATAAGGCAGCACTTACTGGAAGCCAGGGTGGGGTTGGAGAGACCTGTGCACTCCACAGAGTGACACAGCCAACCCGAGCTCATCCCATGAGGGGAACCTCACTGTTTCCCTCTTCTCTCCTGAAACCAGTCAGAAATGTGACAGGGACAGAGCCATGACTGAGTCAGGTCCAGCAAGAAGAGCACCTATGGGCACTGAGTCTGGAGCAGAAAACAGAACATGTCCTTTCTGGGTGTCCACGTAGGTCTCTTGCCATTCCCACTTTGATGTTGCCACACTTATCCTGAGCAAAGTTCCTTTTTTGAAAAAAAAAATCTTTTTCCTTATTCTGGTTTCATATTATTTGTATTATTTATTCATTTGAAGCTTAAAATCAAGAGCGAAGTATCACTAAGTCAGCTCCCATCAGAAATAACACAATCCATAACCAAATAACCAAGCCTAAGGTTATTCCTAGTGCTCATCAGGATTTGGTCAGCTTGGCGAGAGACTTAGCTTCTAATGGGCTCACAAATGCTGCCCATGCAGCTGGTCTGGGGGACAAATTTGAAAACACTTTAAACCACTTGAAAACAGTTATTAGATAAACAGCCAGCTGCCCTAAATTAGATAGGTGAGGTAGTGAGTAGAACTACCTTTCTGTCACTGGATGGCCATCTGCTACTTAATTATGTCTGTCTTGGCATTGCCTCTAGTTCTGAGAATACAGGTGTGCTGTGCACATCCCAAAGCCTCAAATCTGCTGGCTTCTGTGTGCAATTCCACGCTACTCTCCCTGCGCTGGAGAAGCCACGGAGGCCGCACAGTATCATACTTGTCTTCTGGAAGTGATGTCTTATAAGATTTTCTCTGTCGCTGCCCTTTGTTTAAACACTGCTTGGTTTGATGCTACCTGAGCCAAATGGGCTACTGGTGTTTGATGATTGCACCAATGCTTTGCAGGAAATGAGGAGGACTGAGGGTAAGCATCCCTTGAAAAGGGAAGGTATCACACACTGCAACTCTTGAGTATTTTAACACCTCCTTATGTTTATTCTTCAAGAGAACTTCAGCAGAACTTGTGAACAGCACTTACTAAGTAAGTGCCTGGCTTAGCAGAGGCTTAAGTCTTCACAAACAGCAAGGGAAGTGTAGGGGAGGAAGAGAGACTTAGCCCTCCAAGCTTTGTATCAGTCAATTGCAATGAAGCTCTGAAATACAAGACCTAGGAAAATTACAAATGAGGATAAAAGAGATTTGACTGTGGGAAAGTTGTGGATGTCCCTGGACTTTGCATTCACAAATCAAAGCAGCACTGAGACCAGAGGAGTTTAGGATATTGGAAGCTAAGTTAGGGAAGAGCAATCGAATGGATGGATTTGTGTCATAATTAACTGAACAGAGCAACAATGGTGAGAAAATAGCCATCTTAACCTAAATAATTTAAAATTTGTATTTCTGGAGTTTTACAATCTGGCCAGTTCCCGCTACATATTCTTTTAGATCATCACACCTCCTGTGAAGAGCAGCATAATGACGAAGAAGACTGATGCTAAATGAGACCGCGTGGCCCAGATCTGGGGTGCCCAATTCTGGTAATGAGGCCTCAGAAGCTGCTTGCCTCTCTGTGCTGTGTGTTCTTTACTCAGTGCAATAGGCGTGAGCAACCTCACAGGACTGCCTTGAATAATGGAGTTGATACATGAAGATTACTGAAAACAGTGGCAGGGCATGCTGCTTCTCCATCCCTGCCAATAACCATTATTATAATCTAATCAGGATCATTTCCTATGTAAATAGGCTTTACCCCACCAAGCTGTAGCTTTTCCCCTTCTAGTTTAGTGAAATATCTTAACAATGGGATGACTACCTTTACTATGTGTGTGTGTGTGTGTGTGTGTGTGTGTGTGTGTGTATGTGTGTATACCTTAATAGTGTTGAAATATACACAGGATATGTATCATTTATCTTCCCAGTATAATAATCATCTGCCTGCAAAAGCATATGGGAAAAAAAAAAAGATTTGGGGCTGTAGAACATACTGCTTCTGATTCTTTAGTGACTGCAGGAAGAGAGAAGACACTATTAAGGTAGAGGAAGTCCATGCTATCAGTAGTACATAATGTCTCTCAATTTCTGGCACAGATTTCCTTGGAGAACAAAAAGAGACTAAACCCTCTTAAGGAACCATTTGCCCTTGAATCTGGAAGGTATTTCAGGTGTGTTCCATGAGACTCAAAATGTAATTATAGCTGAATATCCAGTGTTACATCAAGTATTGGCTAAATCCCATACAAGCACATCATTTAATCCCCTCTCACTCTTTTGTGGTAGCTGAGTGTTGTCTCCTTATCCCCCATCAGTGAAGAAATGATGGGCCCAGCCTTGCTAAGTGACTCCCTGTTCAAGGGCAAACAGCAGAGGGAGGGAGCACTGTTGCTCAACTCCCTAGCTAAGAAGTCTCCATTTTGTCTATTAACTCCGGCAGTGGGGCTAAGCAGCTGTAGAGGAATGCATTTGTGAAAAGAAAAACTCATTTCAAAATGATACTTGATGGAAGGTGTGGTGATCAGAAAGGGATAAAGATAATGCCCAGAGGTGTACGATCTCACAGTTGCAAATCTGGGGAGACAAGGGCATCATCCCATCTAAATTTTTTCATCTCACGGTTGAAGAACGAAGGGTCTAGACTTCAAGGTCGCTTGTACTTAATGTCAGAACTGAGACAGGAACCTCTTTTTTGGCCTATCTTTCATTCCACTCTTTTACTATACCTACAAAGTACAGTTTCGTCAGCTGGGAAGTAAAGGTTTTGTGCAAGAGCCTGTGACAATCTTTCAACAGGAAATAGTTAAACTGGGGCAAGTGTGCTTTTAAATTATTGAATTTATTTATTGATGCTGAGACTCTGAAGAACATATGTAAAGAATATTAATAGATGTATGTTATGAAGGTTCCCCTTATTGACTTCTGAGTCACAACATAAACAAGTGTGGCCCAATAAAACATGAATTTATCCTAATAGCATTATGAATAAATTATTAACTCCTTAAAAATCTTTCTTTTTATTGCAGTAATTTTACTAGTTTAGCTTGGAAAAAAATCAAACCTTCCATGGGAATGTAATTAAAAGTAACAGAATATGCAGCAGTTTTTAGCAAAACCCTCAAGAGATTAATAAAAAACCGCCGAAACTAGGACTAAAGAATATGTTCTGTCTACTGAGGGGCTCCTGTTTGCTGAAAATAGTTTTCACAGAGGCTGGAAACTTGGTGCTTGCCTCGGTGCCTTCCCAAGTGTGGCTGAGGTCTGTGCTGTGTCAGAGGATGGCAGCAACTGTCCCCAAGACCAAGGTCTCTTGTTTGCCTGCAGCAGCTCTGTCTGGAGCAAGCCTGGTCCACAGCAAGCCCTCCAGGAATGCGTGCTGGGTGAGGGACAGGACTGCAAGGATTGACCTGCTGGTACTATGGCAATACCTTGGTCTGCATTTTCCGTGAGTTGACCTCTGGGGACCTTCTCAGAGCTAGTATGTGTTGTGAGTGAGGAGAGACAGGAGGACCCAGTTTCACGCACGGGGGCTCTTGGGTCAGCCAGGCCTATATTTTTGTGATGGTCTTAATAACATTTATACACTGACCTGCATTTCTTTAAAAATGATAATACTTACTTTTCAGTAGCTGGTTTGAAAACTGTGTCATAAACATGTAAATTGACCTAACTTGGGTTCGAGAGATTGTGTTCTGTTCTGCTTGACCCTTGGACTGGAAAGTCACTCAATTATGTGTCAGCTATTAGGCTTGATTTATCCATTGTTCTTTCATATTTTCAGAATTATTGAGCATCTGCTGGCTCATCTCCACAGCTCACCATGTCTTCTCTGTTCTCTTGTAAGTTGCGTTTAGGTCCAAGGGCCTCCTGGGGATGCTCTTCTTCTCAGTCCTTTCGCCCATGCCTTATTCTGCTAATCCTGACAAAGTCCAGAGGAAAGATACCTATGGTATCAATTTGTATGCAAGGGCAAGGCTGCCTCTAGAGTCTCTTTAATCTGGCACATCTTACTCCAAGTTTGTGACTGAATTCTAGATCCCTGCAGTGCCCAAATATAACTTCACATCATCTGTTTGCCTTTGCACATCATTATGAGTCAGAGAGTTGTTCTCAAATCTTCTCTGTTGGGAACTGTGAACACGTGAGGTCCTCAGAAGGCCAAAGCCAATTTGCATTGCTCGGGGTTTCCAGCAGGATGGTCTCCTGGAGAGTAGCACTCCCGTGGTGCTTTTCACCATCAAAGCTTTCTGAAGACATTAGCTGCTTCTTTAACACAGTTTGAGGGCAGGTGAGTATTTCCATCCCACTGGAATGTGGGCAAATGAGAAACACATTACCTGGGGTCACAGCAGCATCAGCTGTGGTCGGGCAGTGCCTTGGCAGGGAAGGCCTCTTGTTTGAGTTATGGCAACTCAAAGCAGCATATGTGTTTGCAGTTCTTTTGAAGTCTTTTGAGTTGGCACCACTGCCCACCCTTTGGGTGTTGGTTACATTCTGTACTGAGAAAAATCATTCTAGGAGCTTCTAAAAGTGGGTCTGAGAGAAGGTAGACACATTGATAGTAGACACCACATCATTTGCATCTTGTGTTTTTGGAAAGTACCTCATAAACCATCCCATGAATACCACCATTTATGAAAGTATATTGGTTAGATCGAGAAAATGATCTGACTCAATTCGTGACAATTATTATAACTTTATATCCTCAGGCCTCAGCTATTGAAGGTATTTTTCAGGGAGTTGATGTTATATTTTTATTGCACTTTGGATAATGTCTAATATTAGGGTAAAGTTGAAGATGAACCAAACACTTTCTGGTGGGCAACGCAGACATGTTGGCAGAGGCCCTTGACTTGCCTAGGCAAGTGTGTGAAATCACTGGCAGAGCCTTGGAAATCAGATGATTCCAATTTTCAGTCTCTCTCACTAATGTCATAACTTGCATAGGTTTCATTATCTGAGAGTATACACTCTGCCCTATAAAATGTGGCCAGTGGTACATACCTTAGGAAGCTATTCTGAGATTATATAAATGTTTAACTCGACATTAGCTCATAATAGATGGTTAAAAAGTTTAGTTCCCTTCTCTCCCTTTATTGAAACACCAGGACAGACTTCTGTATTCTCTCCATGGACCTTACAGATGGAGCACAAAGGACAAATGCTCAATTAGCCCAGATCCCAAAATGATGTATGTTCTCAAATCTGTCTGATTGCTCTTTATAATTAGGGGAACCCAATTCAGTTACTGCATACTGGCAGCAATCAATTTGAAAATGACAGACATGAGCTCACTCATTACCCTAATAAGTCCATTTTTAGTATATAAAAACTGAGACCATTCTTGCCTTGGGGCACAGAGAATTGAGCACCTTGGTTTCTGCATAAGAATGTGACATTTATACACTTGTGTTCCTCATTTGCAGGCTGGTGACCAGTTTCATAATCAATGATGAGGAAAGATAGGGTAAGAAAGGAAACATTGCCCGTGGGTGTAATCATTCTTTACCTTATTGACAGAGCATCTCCTCCACTAATTTGTCTCTCTCGCACGCACTGTCACGCTTTATAGGACAATTTTTAGGACTTACACATTTTTTTAAAAATACAATACACATGTCTTATACATTTGTTACATAACATTTGTGTGCACTCATACATCAGAGGCCTGAGAGCAATGGATTGGATTAAAGACAGCAGTCACTATAACCGAGGTCTTGATCAAGAAACGCAAAGTCTTCCCGTAAATCCTCTTTGTGACACTCTTCACCTTAAGAGAGACACTAACTGGACTTTAATATCCTAGCTTGGATGTTGCGTGCTTTTGTATAAAGGAATCATTACAGCACTAAGTTTCTGTGGCCATGACTCCTTTTACTTTATAGCCTTATGACTTGCTCATTATTGAAAGTACCTGTAGCTCATTCATTATCATTGCAAAATAGCATTGCAACGTGTATCACAAGATATTTTTACCCATCTTACTTTTGATGGCGATGTGGGTAGCTTCCAACTTGGGGCTATTTTGATTTTCTTTTTGACATGTGGTCTTGTCTTTTTTTTTTTTTTTTTTTTGCGGGGAAATACCAAGGATTGAACTTGGGACCTTGCACTTGCCAGGCAGACTTTTGTACCACTGAGCTATCTCCCAGGCCCCAGTTCAGAGCTATTTTGAATAGGGTTGTTATTAACAATCTTTTTACGTCTTTTTGACTCACATATAAATGTATTCTATTAGCTATATCCAAATAATTAGATATGTTCGTTTGTTTAGTTTTTGAGACAGGGTCTCACTATACAGTTCAGCCTGGCTTCAAACTCACTACTTACACTCACTGTGAATTCTAGGATGGCCTGAACTATATAGCAATTCTCCTGGTTCAGCCTCCTTGAATTGGGCTTATAACTGTGCTCCACCATGCCTGGTCTATTTTTGATTACACAATAAATGACAAATTTTTGAAGTTATTTCCAAGTAGTTCTCTCAAACTAACTTTCTCATTTTTAAAGGAGAAAGCCATGTTAGTGGTAAAAGACCCCAAATTCAAGTTTACATCAGTAATCAACTTACCTGATTACTTAGAAGTGGAGCCATCTTAGCCCTGAGTTGCAGTTTTTGTGCCAATGGCTAATAGAATTTCATTATTCAAATTCATCACAGTAGTTAGTAATCTTTACCCAATGGTAATGACATCTCTCTCCTAGATTTCTGAAAGAAAAGCATTTTCTGTGGAGATGCCAACCTTTCCCAGGATGTCAAACTTTCAGCTTGTTCATCTTTATAGTACAATAAAGGCCCGCTTTTAAAAATTGGCCAGCAGGGGATTGGGGTGTCTGTGGAAGAATTCTATATTGTATGCACT
>PVKN010032596.1:0-12223 GCA_004027915.1 Capromys pilorides
GACACCTTATCACCAGTTTGACTTTGATGGTAGGTATAGACCCTGACCCAGGATATTCAGCTTTCACTTGCTACCTGGAGGGGGCATATTCTACTATAAGGGAAAAAATAAGCCACCATAATATTGTTTGGTATTTTCTGTAAACACTAAAAACCAGTCATGAATTGGTCTATACTAATATGTACAGAGAGACCACTATGGTATCTTCAGAAAGCACCAAAGAGGAAGATATAATCATTACACCTGCAAAATATCTGAGTAGGTCATTCTCCATTACATCCTTGACACTTGTCCTGTCTTTCACATCATTCATACTTGTGGCCCTTTCTAGAATAGTTTTCCTGTCTGTCTGCCTCTGGGATCACCTGCAATGTAAAGAACTTCTTGGTTACTGTCTTAGTTATTGTTCTTGTTGCTGAGACAAAATACTCAACATTTGGAGTTAAAGGAGAAAAGGTTTACTTAGCTCACTGTTTGTAGAGGTTTCAATCCATAACCAGCTGGCTCAAAGTGTGGCTTGGCAGATAGCCATTGAGAGAGGAAACAGTTCTTGGAGAGCAGAAGGTAGCAAAGCAACAAAGAAGGACCACAGATCTTTCTACTCCTTCTATCTTATCCAGGTTACTTAGGGCAGGTAACACACACATTCTTAGTCTTAGTGAGCTTGATGCTAATATTGTACTACGAATTAATCCTAGCATTGTATGAGCTAGATTCAGCCACTTCTGACAAAGTTTCCCTTATGACTACATGAGGCTTTGGGTAACTTCTAAACACAAGCCATATCAGTCACTGTTTTTACTTATGATAGGAATAACACTCCCTGCTTGTTGTCCTCAGTATTCTTATGGTCATCAGTAAAGGGTATATATATATATATATATATATATATATATATATATTTTTTTTTTTTTTTTTTTTTTTTTTTTTTTTTTTTTTTTTTTTTTTTTTTTTTTTTTTTTTTTTTTTTTTTTTTTTTTTTTTTTTTTTTTTTTTTCTTCTTCTTCTTTTTTCATCCATGGTCTTATAGAATTGTAGTGGAGCTATAAATTTCAAGTGACCTAGTTATGACTTTACCCTCAGAATGTCAGAAGGTAATGCATTGCTCACACTTTTGTGGTGATACTAATGTGAACAAATCTATTGTTCTGCGAGGTGTATAAAACGCTACTACACACACTTAAGTATAGTACTTAATTCGTGATAATGATAATAAGTGATTCTGGTACTGTTTTGTGTATTTACTGCTGCAAACTTTTGTTACTTTGGAGAATGCACTCCTTCTACTTTCTATAATGGGAAAGCTTACTGGGAAGCAGCCCGATGCATTTCACTGGCAGTAGCCACATATGTCTGGGGTTTACTACTTCTCTTGACTGCATCCAGAGGCCATGCCAGTGCTTGAGCCCAGGACTTTCAGGTCAGCTGGGGCAACACACTGATACCCTGTGTCAAGAAACAAGAAGAGCCATACCAAGGGACTGACACTTGCCATCTAGGTTTGTGCGTCTATAGTGTTTCTATGTGGACAAAATCTCCTGTTCCATTTCCCAAAGCACATTGTTAAGCTAAGTATGGCTATATTTGCTTTTACAATCTTGCCTTGGGGACCTGGAAATATTTTCTCTCTGCTTCAGTAGAATTCAAAAGGACAGTGCTATCTCATTTGATTTTACATTTCTAGTACCCACCATAGCACCCAGCATAGAGTAGGGCCACTCAGGGCAGGTAGGCACAGTTGCTATTTGTTGAGTGACTGGCCAGCAGACAGATTCTTCACATGGATGATCATTAGAAAGATGCAAGTGGACAGGGCAGCCCTACTGTACGGCCAGAGTCTCTGAGCCTTCAGAGTGGTCATGGTCACAACCCTTGGCAGGAGGTTCTGCATCACTGACTCACTGTAGGGCCAGGCACTCTGGAACTATCTGCTTAGTGTTATTCTAAGGGAGCTGGACTACTGAAAGGAACCCAGCACCTGAAGCTCTTTTCAATGCAAAGGCTAACTCCTATTTCAGAGCCTCTCTTCAGGTGTCAGCCTGTTCCCAGCAGGAGCCTCCCTCTGATCCCCAAATCCACCCCTGTCACTGGTGCTGGGCATTGAGCCCAAAGCCTCACACATTCTTGGCAATGTGTCTTAGCTCCAGTCTCCTTCCAGAGCTTCCTCTTCCAAGGATTCTTCCCTTCGCTCCCAAAACACTTAAATTTTGTGGAAAATGTTTAAGTCTTCCTTTTTTTTCCAGCTGATCTCCCTCTGGCCTATTCACTGCTAAACATTAGTATTTTCCTAGTAAGGCTTAGCAGACAAAAAAGGGCCTGAGGAAATTTGCATAGCAAAGGTACACAAATCATTTTAGGCATGCAAATTATTGTTTTTAGGAGAATAAAAGGCTGTAAATATTTTGAGAAGTGGGCCCCTAGTGCCTCTTAAGTATTCTAAACTACACCGTGTGCTTCATAATTATGTAATATATAGAATACCAGCTGCTTTGAATGGTGCTCTGGAGGTTTGGATGGTATCGGAAAGCTCTCGTCCCCCAGTGAGAGCCATAATCAAGCCAGCATACCGTAAAGCCAGATCCAATTGACATTGAGTTGCTAGATTTTAAAACGCTTTAAAACAGATGTTAGGTCTGTGTGGTATGGCTACAGAAGAATATATTTTTGTCTAAAAAAATAGAGTCTTATAAAGTTGTATACCTGTAAAGTGTATTAATATTTATTATCTCATTAACATCTGTCTAAAGGGATACATAGATTGGATTTTGGTGTGTGTGAATATACTTATATATTACATATTTAAATATTTATATATCTTTGCATGCAAATGCACTCATAGATTTAGTTAAAAGAGAAAACTCAAGATGCTTCTTTCAACTATGACCAAAAACAGAGACATATTTGAGCTTTTACAGAAAAATAAAGCATACTAATGCTTCTCACTAGACCCTATGCCTGGCATGATGATAGGCATCATTTTGAAGACTTTTTAAAAGGAAAGGCTATTTCTTCATAGTCTTGGAAGCTCTCCTCTGGTTGCATAGGCCCTGATCAACATGAGCTAGATGAGAAAAGAACCCTGGGGCAAAGAACAGGAGAGACTCTTGACTTCTCTTTCTAGGATTTCACACATAGCTAAATCCAGTCAAGAACTGGCAATGTAACATAATGGCTTAAAAGCAAGAGAAAAATAAGAAAGAAAAAAATACCACAACCTTTATAATTAACAGTTAGACATGGACCTGCACATCCCCCTGGAAATTACCAGGACTTAGTTCAAAGAGTTCCTTCAATTTCTCTTACAAAACCGGAAAACTGTAGCTGTCCCCATAGGCTAGAGTGAAAGAAAACCTACCACTATTTTAGGAAGAAAATATGATCTTTATTTCATTACTCAGTGAAGCAAGTCATTCAGGGATTAATTTGACTAAAGTTGCCTCAAGATACAAGTATTGGAGTCAGATGGTATTATATACCAGCTGTGTAACTTAGGAAGTGTGTGACCTTGAGTGGTTTTCTTGACCTTTTTGTGCTGCAGTTTTCTCATCACTCCAAGGGTATCATTGTCCATCTTGCTGACAGTTATCCTGATGCAGCTCTTATATTTTATTGGGGAAAACAAGGACAGAACACAGAAAGGCTTTACTAGTGTCCCAACCCAGTAGTCACAAGTGCATTTGATAACTAACCAGTATGTATGCCTACACTTACACTCTTTGTATTTTCCATTCTATTGAGTTTGAACAGAACAAATATCCTCAGAAGACTGTGCCTGAAAATGAGAAAAAGTAAACAACTGGCAGAATGTTACTAAAATAACAGGAAACCTTGAACCAAAACTCTTCTTGTGCTGTTACTCTTGTGACTCAAGTAAAGTCTAAGTTCTGACCTTACATTAACAAGCAGAAAAACCTGACAACTTTTAAACATATTTCAAAGGACAGGTAAGTCGTACTTGTTCACTTAGTGATGTCACTTTTCAAATTCTAGTCATTACCAATTTTCAGCGGCACGCATACAGTCAGACGGGGTACAAATCAATCTTTGTTCTACTGTCATTGTGCTTTACCCATGCTGTGAAGACATCACACTAAGAGGTGACAGGAGACCTCTTCTCAGCAAAAAGATACCAATCATTTCAAGTGGCAGTTTCCTAGTTTAATTTGCGAACACTGTTTTCCTCCTATCCAAAAATAATCTTCCCACAACCTGTTCCTCCAAAAAAGGCCATCTTCTACCAACACCCACGATAGACCCTCTCTCCCTCTTCAGCACAAACCTTCACGATTCCCTTATCTGTAGCAGCCTGGCAAAGCACAGCCTGTTGGGCTGCATCCCACCTACAGGGTGGCTTCATTTAGTTTGGACAGGGCTTTTTAAACAATTGATTCAGAAGTTTAAAACTAGTATATTTCATATTTATTAGAAAAGGACAAAAAAATAGGCAGATACTTCTGTAGGAAAATCTGGTAACATCAGGCTTACATTCATTCTCCTAAATCAACCAACTCTTTCGACATCTGGAATTAGAGGTGCCATCTGTAGGGAATGCAAAGAGTGAAACAGGGCACTGGCTCTCTTGTCATCATGTCTTTCCCTTCTGTGTATGCTACACACACATGCTGGTACACTCTCATATGTGTTTACAAGCATACACATGCATGTATACTTGAGCACACACTGTGCCTCTAAGACCAGCTCCTTTAGTCTACAAGTCATCAAGGGTGAGCTTTGAATTTGCCACCCTGTTGCATATTACACAGCAGATTCTCCTTCAGTTTATTTCTTCCTTACCATCACAATTTTGATTCTATTGCAGAAGAGGTTTTTTTCTTCAAAAAATGCTCTAAGTGTCCTCTTATCTGCTACTCAGCCCACATGGTGTTCCTCAGCCTCTCTGGACAATCTGACTCCTGGAATCGGCTGCCTCCTGGACTCACATTCCATCCAGGACTTCTGAGGATCTCTTCTATCCTCAGCCCTTTGTCCTTCTGCCTTCGTGTTGCATTGCAGGGGTCCTTGCTCATTGCTCTGTGTCCCTATCTCCGTGGAAATGACCTATGGTATCTTTTTCTTCACTTCTTACTCTGATGTCACATAAATAACCTCTAGATTTCTAGCTCCAGCTCAGATTTTTGTTCTGGAAAGATCTGTTCCTCATGCATTCCCTACAGATGGCACCTCTAATTCCAGATGTCAAAAGTAAAATCATTAGTAATAATGAAGCTTCCAGCTGAGTTTGCTGGCTCCTCATTATTGCGTGAAATCCAGTCAGTTACTCATTCTCATATCTAAATCTCACCTTGTTTTTTTTTCTGTCTAGCATCAAGTCTTCCATCCATTTCCATGGAATCCAGTCAGTTCTGGCATCCAAATGTTTTTGTGGCTCCCTTCTCTCACATTGTCATGACAACAAGTATTTTTATGGATATTTGGCAATGACTAGTGGTACTTTTATTTATTATAGCAGGAGTATATCATAGAAGAATGCTCTGGAATCCTGTAAGTTGAGGTCAGAGATGCTGCTAAAATTCTGTAATGCACAGGGAAAGTCCCATAATAAGAGTGATCCAGCTCTGAGTGCCCACAATACCAGGGCTATCCTGAGACAGATATACAGCTCTAGGAACTGGTGCTGGCAACCTGCACCCAAAGGCAACGTGAATTAAACATCTCCATAGTCATTTGCCAAACTGAAGAAAAGAGCATTGCCCCACATCTTATCTCATAATCCCTTCTTGTAATTAATTTGTTCTTTGAATTTTTATGCCTCCATATTTGTGTTAATTGTGGTTATGCTTTAAAAAATAATCTGAAACATCATTTCTCCTGATATTTTAAAATTTCCCAGGTGACATTAGCCTTAGAAACTCCATTTTACTGGGTTTTAGTGATTACAAGATATGTTTGTGATACATTCTGCACAGCGGTTCTTCTGGAGAGGGGTGGGTTCTACATCCAGACTAGCAGCCTAGAGACATGTAATCTGTCCCAGAACCGATTTTCTAAAGAAGACCTAAATATTCACCTGAAGGCAAAGAAATCTCACCTGAGATTTCTGTGCTGTGCAAACACGAAACACTAGAGGGAATCAATGGAGAAAAAAAATGCATATACAAGAAATAAAAAGGAACTGCTATTCTTACAAGTGGCAAAAGTGATAATCACAGGCCCCCAGAGCAGATCTGTGATGCTGGCAACAGCATCCATTTCTGTATTTTTGCCATAACACACTATAGATGGAATCCAAGATCCATGAACCTAAATCCCAAGAGCATGATGTTTATTGTTCTCCACTTACAAGTATAAAGCAAATTTGGCAGAGTAATTTTCTTTCTAAAGATCTACTGGATATGAGTTAATTGAGCTTTAGTTTGGGCCACATAAAGGGTATTATTCTGCCATCATTACCATTTGTACATCTGGATATTTGAAGCTCAGCTTTCAGACTGCTGGCTCAGGATACCACAACCCAAAAGTTTGATAGGTTTACCCATAGCTGATGACTAAAAGAACTAGAATGAATCTATCCAATTTTCATTCTATGTTTTAAAAATGTATTTAGTATAGGGTCTGTAGGGTCTCACTACACAAATTGGACTCATAGTGATCCTCCTGTTTTCGGCTTCCCAAGCACTGGGATTACAGGTGCTCACCAGCATGCCCAGTCTCCATCGCCATCTCAGTGTGCCCTGGGGGTTGGGGTTCTACTTATATTTTAACTGGAAAAATAAAGTAGCTGAAAATTTGCTCAAAACTTTGATTTAAACAAACTATGCCCTAGAGATATAGAGCTAGTTTGATTATTTCGTGGTTTTTTTTTCAGTGATGTAAAAATTAAAACTCAGTACTTGGAGCCCACAGAAAGCACAGGGCACCATTGCCAGCCATGCTCCTGAGTAGACGGTGAAGGTGGAGGCTGTGGCCTTGATGAGCCTGGTCGAAGGCCCCATCACTGAGGAATGACACTAACAGCTTGGCTACCTTTCAAGAGAAGTACCATCTAATTCAGAAAATATACTTGAGGTAGCTGAGGGGAAAATGAGAACCAAGCTTTTTTTCTTCTATTTTCCTGCTTATATATACCCACTTACTTAAAGTATGACAAAACATTATTACAAACATAGTCATGCACTGATTAACAATGATAATACATTCTAAGAAATGCATTTATTGAATGATTTGAGTGAATATAAAAATATAATTATGTAAATTTCCATGGTATACTTTCTCATACTCCATTTCAGTAATAAAATGTTTAATATCGGGATGAGATAAACCATCAAGTTTTTAATGCATTGTGGTACAGTGGAAAGAGAAAAGATTTTTAGTAAAATGAAATACTATTTAGCTAAATTTTGAAACAACACGCTTGTGTTCTCTGAGTCTTGTTTACCTCATGTGTAAGTTCCTCTCTGCATTAGCTTCCTGGGTTACCCTAACAACATACCATAGACTGGGGGCTTAAATGATATTTTTGTTCCTCACAGTTCTGGAGTTTGAGAAGTTCAAGATTTAGCTCATACTGAGGGCTCTCTTCTTGACTTCCGGCATTCTCACATGATGCGTGGACAGGGAGATAGAAAGAGGGAGAATGGTAGAGAGGAGAGAGAGGGAGAAAGAGAGAATCTTTAATGGATGAATGTGGAGTACAAATAATTCAGTGCATAGTGCTCAGTGTTGCTAAAAGGACTGCACAGTACTGGACATGGATGAATCTTAAAAAGTGATCTAAGTGGATTGTACAGAAACACTATAAGCACAGAAATGAGAGAAGACAGAGTTGGGAGTTAATCAAAAAGCATGTACTTAATAGTGTATACCAGATAAAAGCTTAGAAACAATGAAATGCACAGGCCACAGAGGCCAGGGCATGGCAGGAGGCTCTGTTCCAGAAATAGACAGGAAGAGCAGGCTCCGGAGGCCAAAATGAGTCGAAACAGACACAAGGCACCGCATAAAGATGCTGCAACCTAAGGAACTGATACTGCTGCCAGTGCCTTTACTGTGGCAGATGGCATTGTTCAGAGAATATGAATGAAAGTAGCAACAAGCAAACTACAAGTGTGTGTGCGTGTGTGTGTGTGTGCGCACGCGCGCGCATGCATACAAGCACATGTGCATGTGCTTGTGTTTATTGTAAAAGCCTGGTCTTTGGCTTTATTTATTTGTTTATTTATTTTTTGTATTTTAGAGAAAGGTCTCCAGGGGATTCAGGGTCTCACTCCTAGATCAGACTCGAAGTGATCTGCCTGTTTACAGCCTCCCAAGAGCTGGGATTACAGGTGTGCCACCAAATCGAGTCTCAATTGTAGTCTCAGAGCACCTGGGGCGGGGGGAGCGAGGCCGGCATGACACGCTGGGGGATGAACCCTTGTCCCCTGCACCTGCTTGCAGGAGCTTTAATCCGCTGAGCTATTTGGGTGGCCCTCTTTGGCTTTATATGGAGTGGATTTTCTTAACTGTTGATCGAGCTGCAAGATCTGTGATCTGGTCAAAGGCTAGCTCCCTGGCCGGCCTAACCGCAGCCGGCAGACTCAACCAACAGCAGACCGCGCGGCCTGGGAAGAGCCAGCGTGTGAGCACCCTCTCTTGGACTGGCTCCTTTATGGCTCTGGCTCCACCCCCAGTAGCACCTCTGGCTCTTCCTGATTTGCCCTTCTTGGCTGCGACTACTTCTGTCCCAGCCACACAGGTGGCTTCCTGCCTGCGCTGGTCCACTGACAAAGACAAGACATCCACTGTCACAGAAACGGGAGGTCCTATTTCTCGACGTGGGTATTCACAAGACACACTGTTTGTATTTGAGGTATCTTGTCAGTAATCAACATTACCAGGAGCACAAGAAAAACTCCGCTTAGCAAGCATCACCCAAGCAGACAACAAAGATGTTACGCTGATAAACTGGGATAGAAACTGTTAAACAGACGTGCAAGCGCCTCTTTTCGTAATAAACCCCTTGGGCAGTGGACAGAATGGAGGATGGCCATGAGTGCGGCTGAGCTGCACAACGTCTATGCGTTAGGACCTTTAAGATTCCAAGTCCTTTATTTCACTTCTGTTTTCGTTCATGGAAAGACTATTTTAACTCACCATAGGTAGTTACTGAATGCATCTTTTTAATCTCAGCTTCTTATTTACAACAATTCTTTCTTTTTCGTTTCACTCTAATCAAATACGCCATTCAAGGTTTAGGATTTTATTGATACATAACAGTAGTTATTTATATGCTGGGAGCAATCCATTTTCTGAACAGCTGGCAAAGCAGCTTAGTATCTTAGCCAATCATTTTAAGCTATGAAAAAATTCAATATTCTGCAGTGCTGTTTAAGAATAACCTCATAACATTATGTGGCCGCAGAAGCAAGATATCCCCTGCCTTTTTTTTCTTGTTAGTTTTAGAGCTTTTCAGTTAAACTCTAAACCATTTTATTACTGTCTGGCAGATAATTTACAATGGGAAGTCAAAATTAGGCAGAAGAAACTTTGATGCTACATTGTCTGCCAGTAAAACATTCATTTCATAAACAATTATTTGGAACCTTCCCTGTATGCTAAGAACTGGAGAAAACAAAGATGAGGAAGGCGGTCTCTGGTCTGGAGAAGCCCCTGTTCAGGGAGGGAAATACGCAAGCAAGTCTTCAAACTATTAAAACAAAATGACAAACAACAATGGGGCTAAGCAAACCTGTAGGTGATACCACACCCAAAGAAGCTTCAGGAATGTGTTCTTCAGGATGTGGGAGTGGGGTGGGAGCTGGAGTGAGGGAGAGCCTGCAAAGCCTGACAGAGTGGGAGCATCGGAGGGAAGTGTGGAAACAGAAGGGCATCGAAGCGCCCTGGGAAGATGAGGGCTGTAGGGGCTCTGGGCTGAGCCCAAGGCAGCCCTGCCTGGCGAGGACCAGAGGCTGGCTCTGAAGAGAGGCAGCACACATAGTGGAAGTGCATCGGGGCTCCAGAGTCAGATAGTACAGGTCCGCACCTGGCGTTGTTCTTCCTAGTTTTATGTCTTTGAGTAAGCTGCTTCTCAATCTGCTGCTATAGCATCCTGTGGGAAGGTAACTCTTCCCTGCACAGCCCTGCATAAAAGTTCTCCCGAGCCAGGTGCAGAGGCTGGCATACGTCTGGGATCCCAGATACCTGGGAATCTGAGTTACAAAAATTGAACATTTGAGGCCAGCCTATACAACCTGTTGAAACACTGTCTCAAAATAAGATTTAAAAAGAGATGAAGTCCATGAGGTAGCAAGATAGCATAGTGGCATAAGCACTTGTCTGGTAAGTGCCAGGTCCTGAGTTCAATCTGTGTTAAGAAAGAAAGAAAGAAAGAAAGAAAGAAAGAAAGAAAGGAAGAAAGAAAGGAGAAAAATAAGAGTGTAACTCATTGTTAAAGTATCCTGGAACTTTAAGAAATGAGCACAAAACAAAAAAGGCAGCACAGGATTATTAAATAAAGTATGCTCCGTAGCACACTAAATTTTCCTTGGTTTTAAAGGCCATTATTTATGAAAAGGCCTAGGCACATGGACAGTGAGAACCATGAGAAAGTTTTAATCAAATGAGTAACATAAGCAAACTAGAATTTTTTGGCTTCTATTAGTGCATGTTTGTGGTACATGATAATCACTCTCACTGTAGGAAACCAGTCCCTGTGCAAACACATTTCAATCCTTTTTCCCCCTTCCCTCCAAAGCTTCAGCAGGAAGGAAGACAGTGAAGGAGCTGATGGGCACAGGAATACTGGGTCAGAGACTAATTGATTCTGGGCAAAGGATGGAGCTGGTGGGGTGTAAGAGGTAGGGATAGAAGTTGGGGAAACTGAGACTTGCAAGTGGAATGATCAGGACTTTCGAAATGATTAAATTTGGTAGAAAAAAGTACTTATACAGTAACTTATTCAACTATATGTGCATATGTTACTTATGCAAATACTAAAAGTCTTAGGTTTTATAGAGAAAAGAACTATTTAAAATATGCTCATTTGCCAGGCATGCCAGTGCACACCTGTAATCCCAGCACTTGGGAGGCTGAGACAGGAGGATTGGTGTGATTTTGAGACCAGCCTGGGCTACAAAGGTGAGCTCAAGGCCAGCCTGAACTGCATAGTGAGACGCTGTCTCAAACAGACAAATAAATAAATAAATAAATAAATAAGCCCATTTATCAACATTTAGTGATATTTTTGATTTGTAATTTGTAAAGAGGTGTACAGATCTGTAGCACACAGTTCATTGAAGTAGTACATCTACATTGTGCAGGTCCCATCAGAATACAGACATTCCCAGAAAACTTCTTCCAGCCATTTTCTAGTCAAAAGGTGCCTTCCAAAAGGCAATCATTCATTTGCTTTCTGTAAAACTTGAGAGATTTTGTTTTCTCTAGAACTTTATATAAATGGAATAGTATTCATTACATATACTTTTGATTATGGTTTATTTTACTTAGCATATATTCTGAGGTTTTTCTCTCTGCATTAGCAGTTAATTTCTTTGTATCATTAAAAAAATTTCCATTGTCTGAATATGTCACACATGCCTAAGCCACCCTTTACTTGATGGACATTGGGACTGCTTTCGGTTTGTGACTGGTGTAAATAATGCCATGATGAAGGTTCTTGGACACATCCTTTGTAGACATGCGCTGTTTTCTTGTACTCAGGGGCTGGGCTGGCTGTCAGGGCACACACACGTGCTTAACTTTATAAGAAGTTGCCAAGTGCCTTCCAAGTTGGCTGTAATATTCTATACTTCCATGAACAATTTGAGAGATTTCAGTTGTTCCACATCCTTGAAAATATTTGCTGCTCCTAGTCTTTTGAATTTTAGCCATTTTAGTGTTTGTTCCAGTGGTTTTACTGTGTACTTCTTACTTGACCAGTAATTTGAGTATTTTCCTTTTGTTAGGTTTTCTGTTCAAGTATATTGTTCATTTTCACTTTTTCAAAAAAGTCAGCACTTTGTCTTTATACAGCTAGATTATAGCAGTTATTTATGCCCTAAACACAAGTCTTGAGGAATGTAGGCATTTGGTATACCTCTTCCCACCATGAAATACAAACTCTTTGACAGATTTGTTCTTGTGTAACCAGCACCAAGAAGACTGCTGGCATAGGTAGGAGAAACACAAAATGTAGCTTTTCAGGGGTTTGAAATGATGGAACTGGTTTCTATGAGGCAAAAACACTTAATTGTTCTGCAGTGTCTGGTTTGTCACAGTTTTTAAT
>PVKN010032597.1:0-12228 GCA_004027915.1 Capromys pilorides
TTGATCTTTATTCTTATGACAATAAAATAGCTACTCCTGATTCAGCTTGCAAAATCTTACTCTGTTTCAAGGGAATAAATAATATCAGTTACACCAGCACATTCCCAGTCCCTGTATCTCTACCATTGTCCTGAAATCAATCATCTGACTAAACCCACAAATTGGCCTAGGTCAATCATTGCCTAATTCTTGGACTTTACATGGGGTCAGTTTCACCCAAAAACCACACAGAAAAGGGGCATGATCAGTGTATAGTTTAAGGAAAACATAGAGAAGAGAGAAGTAAGTACACAAATGTCCACTACACCTGTCTGCCCTGAAGGAATTTTTCCAGCAAACCTCCAAGCTGAAGGACTATTTGAGAGCTACATTTGATAAAACCACATGGCTAGTTTTATTCATTCAGCTTAAAAAAGAAAAAATGAATCCATAATACTATGGCATATTTTATTCAACTGCCTGAGAATCACAGTCATGATTCCTAGCAGGTTTTGTGGCTACAACTCTCCCTGATAAAACATCATGTCAGAGCAGTTTTTGGATTCACACTTACCAGGCTGTAACCATTGTTAAACAAACTTGGAGATTTAGTGGCTGGCATTAGACACAAGACATGAGACAAGGGTTTGGTTAAGTGATGAGTTGGTGGCAGATTGACACAGGGATTGTTTTCACTCAATTGTCTTCCACTGATGGATGATGGATCAAAGCACTTTGAGCACAACAGTCCACCAGGAGGAAATTCCAAAACCTACATCTGTCCATCCATCTCCCCACTGCAGCCTGGAAGTAAGAGACACAGAGGGAATACTTACCTTCCAGTGATCTATGAAACAATGAGATAAGAAACAAGCAAAACAAGATCTTCAGTCCAAAATATGCTGTTACTGTGGAAACTTCTGAAGGCCACAACAAACAATAAACAGCAGTCTGAGGTACTCACAACACACATGCATTTGACAAATCACTGGTTGAGCAGCTCATTTGATCTAAGATTCTATTTCCTCCTCTGTAAAATGGGATTTATATAATGGAGTAGATAGCTTGTGAAGTATCTGCCTCTTCCACAGTTATTGCTCTTAACTGTCCTCTAATACATACTGTAACAGCCATTTTCCAAGGAGCTATAGTTATCAGACCCGAAGGAAAATCTAGCCAAAGCTGGGCCATCTAGGTTTGTCTCCCTGGTAATATTTAGAACTGGGGTCCAAAAGGAAAAATGGGTTTCATTCAGAGCAGTGGGACCAGTAAATTGGTTGTTGGCAGCCAGACGATACTACAGCGTGAGAAAGGCACCTATGAGAAAACATTAAAATTCAGACATACAGATCAGCTAAAAGGAGACCAAGAGAATCCCCACTGCTTTGCAGGTCCCTGGGGGTCCAGCTGATCCCCATCCAATATTTCCATAGCAGAACATCATCAACCTTCCTCAGATCACTTTTCTTGTTTAAAATGTCCAGGTTTGTTTCTATTACTTGCAGGAATAGTTTACACTGTATGCACATGATGTTTAATTCACTGAGTGATCTTGAGATTAAGAGATAGCAATAGCTGGCTGGGCGTGGTAACGCACACCTATAATCCCAGCACGTGGGAGGCTGAGGCAGGAGGATCGTGGGAGTTTGAGACCAGCCTGGGCTACAAAAGTGAGCTCAAGGCCAGCCTGAACTGCATAGGAGACCCTGTCTCAAAAAGACAGAGAGGGAGGGAGGAAGTGAGGGGGGGAGAGAGAGAGAGAGAGAGAGAGAGAGAGAGAGAGAGAGATACCAATAGCTTAGAAATGGAAACCACTATCAAAAGTAAAAATAATAGATCCAGAAACCTATGTTCTATTTTTGTTTCGCTTTTTTTTGTTTTATTTGTTTGTTTTCTATGCGCTATTTTTAATAAATGATCAAAATTATTTTGGAGAAAAGTATTTCTTGACATGGAAAGAAGTTTAGTATTAAGCAGATGATCAGGTTACCAAACCAGAAATTGTTTGTACCAGGTATCATCAAACTTTTTAAATAAATAGCTAGATGAAAAATATAACAGTTGTGAGCCTTCAGCTCTATTCTATGTTTGCACTGAGGAAACAGATATAGATAATTTGAAGACAAATAAACCTGTTTGTATTTCAATAAGGAAGGCTATACTTTCAGGGATCATTTCTATAGTATGTATTCCAATAAGGCTTTATTTATGGGCACTGAAATGTAAATCTCATATAAATTATTTATCTCATAGTCTTTTAAGTTTTTTTCAGCCATTAAAATATATAAAGTGTAAAATCCATTTTTAACTGTTGAAAATAAAAAACTTGCAAAGTTTTACTACAAAATTAAAGAATAAAAATAAAATAAAGGGCCAGTGAGATAGCTCAGTGTTTTAAAGCACCTGTTTAGGCAAGTTTAGGCAAGCACACAGGGACTGCAGTTTGGTTCCTGGTACAGTGTGCGAGTCCTGCCCCCAGCATGGGGTGAGCCAGCCACAATAAATAAATAGATAAATAAATAAATAAATAAATAATCACGTATCTTAAAGTGACAGATTTCAGGGATAGTTAGTTTCTTTTTGCTCACTTATGTTTCTATTTTTCTAGAACAGTCCTAAATGTTTTGTGAATTCTTTAGATAAATTTCCAAATAGAAAGAAGTTAGGGTCATGAAATGCTTCTCAAAGGAAAAATGGTGGCATCAGGGTCCCCTCCCAAGGACCCTATGCTCTGGCAGACAGCAGTGGCCAGCCTGTGGCACTTGTGCCCAGCAGGCATGCAGAGCCCTCTCTGTTGCACACAAGTCAAGGTGTCCCAGCCTCACCCTAGCAGCTGAGCATTCAGCTTTAATTGTACTGCTGGCACTTTGCAATAAATAAGTTGTATGGAGGGTTCAGTGTGGGCGCTTGGCCCCTAAAAGCTCCGCATCACTGTCTGAGGAATTGATCTCAGTCTCACCAGAAACTATGTCTACACCACTGGAACATAGCAGGAAGCCCTGTCCAGGATGAGCTTTCCACACCAACACAGAGCCACTTTCCCAGTGCCCTAGCTTCTGCCTTCTAGACTTCTAATTCCAGAGGTTACAGTTACAGTCCCACACCCTAGAAACACAGTGCTTTCCAGAAGGAATGCAACAAAAGTTAATAAGCATAACTAGGGCTGAGGAGATAGCTCCATGGCACAAGTTCCTGCTTGGCAAGTACAAGGACGTGAGTTCAAAACCCAGTTCACAAAAAAAAAAAAGCATAACTACTTTGCCTAGGATCTGGTTGCTCAATGACTAGTGAATTTTCCTTTATAGAAGAGCTTTCCAAGGATCATCATCCAAGCTCTCACTACAATCTGAATGCTTCTATGCATCAGCTGTGCCTGCTCTACCACCAGCCTCTGGCAATATGAACTTCAACTGCACAGTGCAATTTCACATCTATATGTGCCCCCCAAAGGGTTGTTAATATTCCCATGAAACATTAATAACCTCAGGTGGAAAACTGAGGCCTGGGCATCAAAGTGTCTTGCCCACAGTCAAACAGCAGGCAAGTGGAGTGGCAAAACCAAGATTCACTCCCATGCAGGATTTCAAAGAGGCCAAACATTTGTGTCCTCAGGCCCTGCTGTAAGCTCACATCTGGAAGAGCTCTCAGAAATGCACTCAAGCCCCAGCTACAGATGGGCTCCTCCTGATGCTGTATTTGACCCTGCTGCAAGTGATTTATTTGTCCTTCAGATTGCAAAGATAGAGAAGAAGAGAAAGAGATCTATCAAGCACCTGTGAGTCAGACAGCACACCTCCGTTTCGATGGGGTAACTTTCTTCTTCATTATAACAATGATTCTAATTTCATGCCTACTATGTGAATATATAGACAATGAACCTGAGGCTCAGGAAAGTTAAATGATTTGCCAAGATCTATAGCCAGTGAGTGGCAAGACCAAGATTTGCCTACCAGTGATTGTAGTAACTCTGTCTTCCTGGCTTTCATGTCAGGGGATGAAGCCAGCTTGGAAAAGGCATCTTCTAACTTTTCAGATTCAAGTCTACCTCTGGTTTTGGAGGACTGTAGTTTCTATATTATTACAGTGCCCCCTTTATTCACTATTCAGCTCTCAATGGCTTCCATTATCCTAGTTCAACTGTGGTCCAAAAATGCTATATGAAAATTCCACAAATAAACAATCTGTTATTTTTAAATTATTTTTATTGATATTGTTATAACTGTTATAAGTTACTGTTCATCTCTTACTGCATTTCATTTATAAATTAAACTATATCACAAGTATATGTGTGGAAAGGAGAGCATAGTGGTATCCATAGTTTGCAAGTAAACAATGAAGATTAGAAGCAAACTCTCCATGGATAAGGAGAAACGACTGCATAAACCTTAATCTATAAAACCCACGTGAGAAACAACAAGAAGAGAACATTTAATTATCTTCATTGGTACTGAGGCTTTCTCTTTAACCATTGTTAAATTAGAATGTTTATTTTTCTTATGAGGGTATCTACAAAGTGCTGAAATGGCAATCTTTGTAACTGACAAGCTCTTCTTTAATAAAAGTAGGAACAGAAATTAGTCTCAGGGTAACTACCAAGTCTACCAACAGCCAAAGAGAAATGAAATACTCTAAACGAACACTGAAAACAGGAAATATTTCCAAAACAAAGACCAAGAAATTATTCAAATAAAATCAGGAAAAAATTTGCCAAGCATAGTAGGGCAGGTCTATAACCCCAGAAATCCAGGAGCTGAAGCAAGAGGATCACAAGTTCAAGGCCAGTTTTAGCAGTGACCTAGTGAGACCCTGTCTCAAAAAATTAAGGGTTGGGAATATAGCTCAGTGTGCAGGCCTGATTTCAGTCTCTACTACCATTCCTCACCCATACTTGAGGTGAGGAAATGAAAAACTTGCTGATTTGAAGACTGGCAGGATAGTTTACATAAAGTGTTGTCACTGGCTTGAATTATAAGGGACATCCTAATCTGCAAGAGAGAATGCATGCAGAGGCCCTGGGCCAGTGGTACAGACTCCAAGAGACACCCAACTGTGGCATAACCCTTCTCACAACCTGACACAGTCTTACTTCTCCTTTCCTTAGTTTAGGGGTCCATTCTTGCCTCTCCAAAGGCACCTCACATATAGTAAAGAAATACTCAGTATATAGTTACTGAACAAATTAATAGTTGAATGCATTACTTGCATTGCTTTTAACAGTGATTAAATGTATCCCATGTTGTTCTGGGAAATTTGAGGTATTCTGTGGAGTGCGTTCAAAGCGTTCTTGGTGCTATGGGGGTGCAATGTACAGACCTGCACTTCCCTCCCCACCTACTTCCAGCCATGCTTGTCTTACTTGTTGAGTTTTTGAGTAATATTTAACTTAAAGAAAACGTTTATCACCGACAAAGAGAGAATAATTCTTTGAAAACCACTGGTACAAATAAAAAGATTAGTAAAGAAAGAAAAAGACAAGCTCTTATTATGCACTGTGTGACCTTGAGCAAGTTGCTTAACTTTTCCAGAATCCCATTTAATCATTGATAAAAATAGTTCGTTGTGCTAGATTACTTCCATGTTCCCTTCCAGCCCTAATATAATTATATTTCATCATTGTAATTACCTTGCACTATTATTTATTTCTTCTTTGTCTGCTTTCTGATTTGCTTTAATTTCTTTACAATGACCATGTATTTTCAGTAGAAAGAAAAGATTTATTTTCAAAGACATATAGATTAAATTGACAACAACAACAAAAAAAAACCTTCCTAAATATTCCATGCATTTGCATTGCTTTTAATAAAAGCTAGAAAAGATATTTTCCACATTTTTGCCTGGGGAGAACAGAATTCAAAGTTGTGCTGTAGGAAGAGCTGGAGCCTCCAAAAGCAAGCAACACTTAATCTGTTCTATTTCTGAAGCACAAAATAAAACCAAAGAAAAATAAGCTACTGCTTCACCAGTGCCAAGTTTCCTCATGCATAGAGATCCATCCAGAGAAACAGTCAGGTGAGACAAATCCCCATGTGTTTTTGTGGAAAATTCCCCCACAAGCTGGCATCAAAGGCACTATCTACAGCTGCCTGTGTGTGTTGCCAGAATACTACAGGAAGACTGTGAGATGCCAGTAGTTCGCAGAAGCAAGTGCCGCAGAGACAGGTTGCTTCTTTCTTCTCCATGGTCACTTGGAGTAAGTATGGCTGATGTCCTAAAGCTGATTGCAGAATCCCCTGAGCAAAACTAGTGCTCCACAAGAAGAGGTCAGATTTTCAACCTCAAACTTTATTCCCATTCTTTCCCTGACACATCAACCAGTCCTCACTCAGTCCCACCTACTGTGTATCTTAATAATGTTCAGTTTCTTTTTTCCACAATCTGTGCTTAATTCTCCTCTCGTTTTTTGTTTGTTTGTTTGTTTGTTTTTGTTTTGTTTTGTTTTTCTTTTTCATCAATGGCCCCTTCTGAAGCACCCAGTCATTTTACACTGTGAATAATCATGTGGCTTTCTGAAAACTTCCATAGGTGACTACTCGCATAGGGATGAGAAGGGCAAGCTGATTGTGTCACGTGAGCCAGTGAGGCGGACTTAACCCTATGATGTGGATAACTCTAAAGTGTCTAGCCCTAGATCTACATTTTTGAAGACACAAAACAAAGTGTTGCCTGATCTTTGGGGGCCAAATTTAAAATTTAAAAATGTTTAAGGGCACCAAGATAGAAATTTTAGGACTTCAAGAGACAGGAAGCATCAGAAGATTTCCATACTTCCTATTTCTTTTGAAATGCAGTGCTCAGAAAGTATCTAGATAGTACCCACCCTGAGAGTAGCCCCAGGTTGCAGAGCTGTGTGCATAGCTTGGAGGCTGGAGCAGATGAGATTGCGGGTGATGTGTGATTTTACAATAAAGGCTCTGGAAGAGCAGCTCCAGTTTTCAAAAATTTTGTCCCTGTGACAGAAATAACTTAATGTTTAAACTGATTTGCAAATTGCTTTTTATTTTTAGGGAAGGGACATAGTAAGAGATCTGTACTTATTATAAGGGAAATGGAAGGATTCTAATCCAAGGGAACTTCTTCTAAAAAATTAGTAAATAGTATTAATTTATCTCCATGAAGGATTTGAAGGTACATCAGGATTGCTTACCTTAGTCAAGATACAATATTTTAATTAAAGACCAGGTGTGGCAGTGCATGTCTATAATCCCAGCACTGGGGAGGCTGAAACAAGAGGATCACTATGAGTCTGAGCTGCATAATGAAATGCTGTACCAGATATATAAAATTAATAAAAAATAAATATTTTAACCAAATCTAAGATAAACATAGATAGATGATGGATAGGTAGATATATACATGCATACATACATACATACATACATACATACATACATACTGCTACTGCCATGAGGCTAGCTCTGAAAAGTTCCCAAGCTAAAATGAGGAAATTATCCCACTTTTTACAGAGCAAGTTTACAAATTTGTTGACTTGCTTCAAGGAAAAGAATTTCTATAAAATGCAAGGGTGGGGTCTATCAGGAAAATATTATAGGACATACTCAGATAAATGAGGCTAGAGATTTTAGGATTCAAGAATGGATTGTGGGCTTGATGTGGTAGTGCATACCTGGAATCCCAGCACTTGGGTGGCAGAGGCAGGATTATTGTTGAGAATTTGGGACTAGCCTAGGCTACAAAGTGAGCTCAAGACCAGCCTGAGCTGCATAGCCAGACCTTGTCTCAAAAAAAAGAAAAAAGAAAACAATGGAATGTGCACCCTTAGAGAACTGAGACACATTACAGTTTGGAACTAGGAACATGTCTGTTGGCAGTAGAAATCTGTGTAATTTGATAACCTATAGTTTTGTTGTTGATCTGGTGGGAAGGACAAGATAACCTACCTTCAGCAAAATAATCCCTCTTTTTTTGTTAAATAATCTTAATGTGTCTGGGGTGGTGGCCTAATAATGGACACCTAAAACAGCAGTCTAGGCACAGCTGAAGGAGGAAGAGCTTTTGCAAGTAAAAGAAGAACAGCCAGTTTCAAAGGGAATTGCTCAGGCTTACTGTGTTCTAGGAGAAAATTAATAAATGAATAAATAAACAAAGTGTTTTGTGCCTTAAAACTATAGTTTTCATTTTAAAAAATATGATTTCCCTTATCTCCTTTTTGGCTAGTTTGTATTTCTTCTATCTTAATTCATTACCACATGAGAGATCCCATGGAGCTTCTTTCCAAATTCTTGGTGTCACAAAGAACTGAACAAAACACACAGAAAAGGTAGCAGAGGTGCACATTTATTGAAGGTGGAAAAGAGGTAGTAAGTCAGGAGACTAGCTCAGAGCCAGCCATCTGAACAAGTGCGTTTGACTTGTCAATCACAGAGATACAGGGCACTTGAACAGAAGACAGTTTCCAAGTCCTGAACCTGAAACCCATCAGAAAGGGTGGTGTTCAATTCTTCTGGCATGAGCTCAAGCAGGTTTTTCACAGGACATCCTAGATCTGATGTCAGCCTAGTAGGATTGGGAGATATCAACAAGGCAGCCATGGCCACTGCACTCTCCCTCTTTCACTGGACTACTCTCTCCCTGTAGAGCATACCTCTTTTCCTACTTTTATTCTGCACTCACTCAGCAGAGTATATTTTTCCCTACCCTTAATAAAACCACATCATCTTTTGTAGGTGTTTACCAAAACGTCTATGGAGAGTGTTAGTCTAACCCACCTGGAAATAAGACGTACAGATGCAAAATAAAGCAAAGATGAAGTTCTGCAGTTCAGGATCTCTGGGATGATCAACGTTCTCTGTGGAGCAGAAAGCCACAAACCCAAAAGTGCATAGGTTTTATTGGTATTAATCAGGGAGGTCAGTGAGGGTGGTGGCAGAGTGTTAGGGAAAAGAGCCTTTGTAGGCATTGGTTGTAAGGACAAACACAACAATTTTATAGCAGGTACAAAGGCTCCCCAATTAGCAATGTACTGGATAGTTTGATGTATGCGAGGCTGGCATCTTTACTTTCAGCAAGGTATAATTCTTTTTTAGTCTGTGGCCTCAGCTAAGATGTTATCTCATGTCTTATCCCTAGGTTTTTTTTCATAGGCTCTTCCTCAAGCTCCCATTCCAGCTATAGGGGGCAGGAGACAATTCTCACGCATAGGCTGCAGTGAGACAAGCTGACATCTCAGCCAGACTTGATCACATTCTTTAATTAATTAAGGGAACATCTGGTTCAATATAGCCAGCTCTGCAAATCTCAGTGAATAGAGTTGAAGTAAAAGTCAGGGAAAGATTAAAGCAAGAGGCTTCATTGCTCAAGACAATTCAGTTTGGTAGTCTCCTATCTGTTGAATAATTCTTTGTTGAAGATGACAAGAACATGAAAAAATTCTCTAGAAGTCTACAGCACCACATAGCCCCTGTAACAGTATGTTCTACAGGGTGATAGCAGGATGGCAAAAAGCATCACAATGACCCCAGCAATAAAAGTAAGCCAAAAAGGGATAAGAAGGGATTTCCATGACATCCCAAGGGAATAAGATTACAGGTGTCTGCTCAGCGAAGGGGATTGGTTACAAACTCTCAATTCATTGGTCACTGAGCCAGTTGCTATGCTTCAAATATAGTTTTTCTCCTACAAAAACACATATTGAAATCTGAACCTCATTGTGAAGTAGTAAGAGGTGGAAATTTAGTCCTATTATGATGTTTAAAGGTGTTGCTGTAATAGGGATAGATAAGGTTATCAGAATGGAGGCTCCGGGACTGAGCGCTGGCGCTTTATGGGAAAAGGGCGGGAATGGGACATGCATTTATGCTGCTCTGACTCTTCAAGTGTGGCGCCCTGCACTTCCTCAGGTTCTCCCAATAAAGCCACTGCCAGATGTGGCTTTTGACTGGAATCATGAGCCGAAATAATCCTCTTTTCTATCTAATTTCCCCATTCTGTGGTATTCAGTTGTTAGCAACAGACAACGGACTAGGGTACCTATCTTGGGAACACTTGGAGTTTGAGAAAAAACAAAAAACAAAAAACAGGAACCTAGAAGCTCCTGGAGATATTCCAAAAATCTCTCTAGGAAAAAAATGTATTGAATGTCTATTAAATGCTAAGTAACTTCATAGGTTTTAATTTATTTTAAATTTACAGCAGTAAAACTGATTTACATTCAATCTGTGTGGCTCCAAAATGTGTCTTCATGTTCACAAACCTCTAAAACCAAACTATTGCTAAACTCAAAATTTATTTTTCACCTTTGACTTCATTAGACCTTTGAATAATCACTTAACATACTTAATTTACCCTGTTATTCTTGAAACACTTTCCTTGTGTCTGGGCTCTCACTATCTTCTGCTTTTCCTCTACCTCCTTAGGTTTTCTTCCACGTCTTCTTTCCTGGCTCCTCTCCTCTTCTCTCTCAGCATTAGAACCCAGTCCCCGGCCCCTTTCCATTTTAGCTGTTCACTTCCTACAGGTGAGCCAAATCAATTCCACGCTTATGAACAACAAATCTGAACTAAGGATTTCACTATCACTCCTATAATTCCATAACTTTTTTTTTATTTTAGGAAAGGGTCTATAGGGTGTTCTGGGTCTCACTACTAGATCAGACTCATAGTGATCCCCCTGTGTACAGCCTCCCATGAGCTGGGATTATAGGTGCACGCCACCATGCCCAGTATCAATTGCCATCTCAGCATGCCCCAGGTGGGACCTGCACAGCAGGCCCAGGGATTGCAGGCACTTTAGTCCACTGACCTGTTTGGCTGGTCCTTATAAGTCCATACTAATATAATCAAATCTCTACTTGTTTCTTCTATTTGAGTATCCAATAGGAATCTTTCATAAGATCAAAACAATATTTTTCCCCTGAAATTCTTCAGCCTGTTCAACATAAACAGCACCATTCCCTCAGTTGCTTAAGCTCAAAATCTAAAAGTTACCTTTTGTTCCTTTATTTCCTTTATGCCCCATAATCAATTCAGTAACCAATTTAGTGAACTTATCTTCAAAAGAAACCCAATAACAGTTTCTCTTCTTCTCCACACCAATCACCTTACTCTGAGCCACTGTCATCCTTGCTTAGATCATTGCTATACCTTTTAACTAATCTCCTTAATTTCAGTCTCCTTAAAATCCACCTTTGAAGAGGATTCAAAACAAAAATGCAATAAAGTTGTTCTTCTATTTAAAACAACGCGATGTTTCGCATTCCTCCCCAAATGGAATCTAAGCTCCCGCTCCAAGCTTGCAAACCTCCACATGATCTGACCCTGCCTCACTCTGGGTCTGCTTTCCCCACAGCCTTCTAGCCACCCTGGCCTTGCTTCTGTGCTACACAGCTATGCAGCTGGCTTCTGCTCTGGAGCCTTTGGCCATGTTGCCCACCATCCTGAGATGCTTGTCGCGGGATCTTCCCATGGACAGCTTCTTATCTCAGAAGACAACTGTCACTTGTGCAGAGTCCTTCTTGGCCACAAATCTAGGGTAATCATCGTGTATAATCACCTGGGTCATATTTTAATTTTCTATGTGACACTTGTCATTATTTATTTTCTTGTTTATTTCTTTCTTTTGGTCCAAGTCTTCCATTATAATGCGAAACTCCAGACTTTTCCAGTGTCACCACTGTACACCCAGTACCAAGAACAGAGCCTGACACAGAGAAATCTCAAAAGCTATCTACTAAATAAATGGATGACTAACCAAATGAGAAAACAAAGCAAAAATATCTACAAAGGATAAGAAAGCACCACCAAGCCTTTACTAAGGAAAAAATATGCTTGGTACGTGCATGTCACAGCACATTGTTTTAGGTAGCTTCAGTCTAACAGTACTCAGAACATTTTCTTGTTATCAAAACAAGTCAAGATTCATTCTCCCTCTCTCTCTCTCCCTCTTTCTCTCTCCCTCATTTTATACAGAAATATTAAAGGTCCTTTGCAAACATAAAAAGGCTATTGATAATACCATGATGATGATGAGAAACAAGTTTCTCACATATATTTTCTTTCAGTTTTTATTCTCAAACAAATATAATTTTCACAAAATTGAAACAAAAGAATGTATGTCCTTTTACTAAGTTGCTTTTCTCTTCTTTTTTAATGTGAATGGCAGAGACAGATAAAATAGCAATGAAACAGTTTCAAAACAAGTTAGTAGGATGGTTACAATAATTAATATAATGCATAATGTTGTCTTCATAATAGTTATTCAGAAGACAAGCTGCAGACCTGATATCTTGTCTAA
>PVKN010032598.1:0-12235 GCA_004027915.1 Capromys pilorides
CCCGCAGAGCTCCTGCTATACTGTGGCTGCAGTCTGGGGCTGGGAGGGCCGTGGAGGAGGGGGCGGCAGGGAGAGCCCTGGAGGAAGCAGTGGGCACAGCGGACTCTGGCTCCCTAGGACTGAATATCACTGGTTCCGGCGACTGATATCTCCTGGCACAGACCCCAAGCAGCCTCCTCTGTACAGGTTGTGTCGCACTGGGCTCCAGGCCCTTGTGTGAA
Organism: Capromys pilorides; assembly: GCA_004027915.1. NCBI lineage: Eukaryota > Metazoa > Chordata > Mammalia > Rodentia > Capromyidae > Capromys > Capromys pilorides. The sequence continues at coordinate 222 of PVKN010032598.1, forward strand.
AGGGCAGCTTATGGAGGCAAGGAATCTGGAAGTGCCTGGGCAGCAGTGCAAGCAGGTAGCCATGGTAAGTGTGCAAATGCCACAGTGAACTCACAGCAGGAAGGGGAACAAGGTGAAGTCTTTGTCCATGAGCCCCTCATGGACATGCCCCCTGTCTTCTGCTGTCAACCCATGCAGCCTGGAATTATAGGCTCACCTGTCACCCACCACCTCACAGATGGAAACAAAGTTATCACCTTACCTGTCATCATACCTCTCCTGTTAAAAGACTATGTAAGACCCCATGGTCAAATAACAGGTTCAGAAGTAGATGAGGGAAAGTTAGCCAGGAGGACTGCTGCAGTTGGGAGAGCTCTCTGCTCAGCACTCTGCAAGCCACCAGCATCAGACAGACGGGGGTTTTCTGTGCTAGGGACGGAGGAGCAGGCTCGCAGAATCTGAAGGGCAGGCAGGCAGGTGAGGCCAAGCCGCCAGCAGTCAGGGCACCTCCCTGCACACCACGTTTGCTGCCCTCAGTGGATCCTAAGCTGTAGAGGGGAGCGCAGCCCGCCTGAGTGCTGTGGCACAAGCCAGGATTTACGCTTTGGGCTAAAAGACATCACACAGCAGAGGTGGTGGTCCATGGCATAGCCGTGCACTTCAGGAGGAGAAGACAAAACAATCGCAAGTTTGAGGCCAGCCTGGGAATAGGTATCGTAGCCCCCAGTTTTTTGAGCATAGCTTTGGCATTTGGCTGGGTGGGTTTTCCGTTCTGTGCCTCTTGAGAGGAAGAGCTGCACAGAGTTACTTTTCAAAGGAGTGCGTGTCACCTAGGTTTCTCCAGAAATGAAACTCGTGGAGCCTGGAGTCTGAAGAGCAGAATGGCTGGCTAGAGGCTCAGGCAAGAGGCCTGCGCTACAACCCAGAGGGGGATGCTCTTTCAGGAAATGTCAGTTTCTGTCCTAAAGGCCTCCACCTATCTGGATGAGTTCTTCAAATTTTGGAGAGCTATCTTTTCTAAAATAAACTAATTGCAAATGTCAACCATGTCTGCAAAGTTTGTTCACAGGAAGTAGATGGCTGTCTGACTAAACCCAGGGCAACACAGCCTCCTTAAGTTGACACACAGACTTTAACCAGGATAGAGTGGACATTTAGGGATGGGAGGAATTGGCAGCTGTCATTCAGTCTGTACACTGGCACTTAGCAAAAGCAACCAGATAGATCACCCATAATTCAGTGACTCCACCATAGTCAGAATGATTTACCCAGAGATTCCAGTGAACTACTTACCCTCTTTCAATAGAATGAATTCAACAGTGACTTTTTTAACAGTGGACAGGCAAGTAAAAATTATTAGATACCTAAAGAAAACATCTATCATGAAAGAGACAGAGACAGACAGACAAAGAGAGTAGAAAGAAGAAAACGTCTTAAAAATTCCATCACTCTCTGGAAAGTGAGTCCGAAATAAAAATAGAATAATAGAAAAAAATAAAATTTGGAGAATTAAGAAAAAAACATCCCTGGATGCTGTAAAATAGAAGAGCCCAAATGAGAGGGTAGAGGAGCCCCTGGACCAAGCAAGTCTCCTAGAAAGTTCATAGAAGGGAAGGGAGGGCAAAGCAGCAGAGGGTCTGCCACAGCTGGACGACGAGGCCCGCAGACTGGAACTTTGCAGAGAACAAATTCGAAAACAAAAAGCCCAGCAGATCTAAAAAGAAACATGATCATCTAAATGTATATTAAGACAAACGACTGAAGATGTGCATTTTTAAATATCATTTTCTGCGATGGATTTTCTTACCTTCTTATCTGAATGCATGACCTAGTTACTTTGAAATTCATTTTATTACATCAGTTCCTTGGGAAACAGACTCAGAGAGATTTAAATAGAAAGTATGGTGGAGACAAGATGGAGGAGGACCAGGGAAAGCCGGGAGCTGAGTTTTTCAGTCCCTCAATCACCACAGCCAATCCCAAGCTCACGTGACCCTACAGAGAAGTCCCAGGTTGAGGCATAAGCCTGCACTGCTGCAGCAGACGCTTCCACGCCAGCTGTTTCCAGTCAGCAGGCAGTGGCCTGGGGGAGGCCTCACTCTTTAGCTGAAAGGAGCACCCTAAAAGCTGTCAGTGGCCCTTGCTCCCAGCAGCCAGGGAGATGAGAAGCTCATCGCCCCAAAGGAGCCTGGGGGTCCACATAGCACCTGCTTTGTTAACTAAACTGGAATTTTTAGTCTTAGCTGTAACAGACACCTGTACACTGCAGGAGTTCCAAGGCAGTGTGCTTGCACCCGGGGCATCCTCAGTGCTATCTGTGACGTGCCACAAACTTGTGGTCCTCAGCCCTGACCAATGGGCCGAGTCTGTGAGGGGCCATGGTTGCGCAGGATGGTTTGGAACGATGACACTAAAAGTCCCACGACTGCAGCCCTGGCTGCCCACATGGAGCCCACCAGGGAGGGTGCCACCATGTCACTGACACTGCCATCCCCACATCCATGTTTCCTTGGGTCTGAACTTGAGGAGAGGAGAAAACTGCTTTTTCTGATGACCTTACCCCCACAGTGCTCCTGTGCTTATTTGAAGAGAACCAAAAGTGAGAATTTTTAAAGTGGTATTCCTACTGCACAGAAGTTGTGAATTAGAAGCATTTGCATCTTCAGTGATTTCTCAGCTGATGAAACACTGATCATCTGGCACCCTGTCATGAACTCGCATTAGGTTTTAAAATGCATTCCAGTGACAAAAATTGAGTTAAGAGATAGCTCAGCAGTCTAAAGCATCTGCTTAGGCAAGTTTAGGCAGCCACAGGGGACCACTGTTTGATCCCTGGCACCACATACCATGGCACCTCCACCCGCAGGGTGGGCTGAGCTGGCAAAAAAAAAAATTGGATTAACTTCTCCTTCACTGCCTGAACCATTTCTATGTCAGGGCCTCTGTATGCAATGCATGCAGTGATTACACACACACACACACACACACACACACACTCCTCCTTTTATGTGAGGAAACCAGCTCAGGCCACCGTGCTCAGAACGCTCCCCACTCACCCGACATCACACAATGCCAGCAAAAACCCAGCCATTGCATCTCCAGCATATTTCCTGCAGTTGCACATCCAAGCTGTTTCTAGGCAACCAGGATCCAGCCTCCATCCAGTCTGTGTGCAGAGGGAGGAAGGGGGGAAGGCAGCCAGCGTCTCTTCGCCTCCCATTTCCTGCTTTCACAGTGCTGCAGCCCTTTCCTGGGGTGTTAATGTGGCCAAAACAGAGAGCCCAAAAGCTGGTCCGTGGGATCCCGCTGTAAATGAGATGTTTCCACTCTCCGAAGGCCCAGATTCATTGAGAACCTTGCCTGCCAGGGCGCCAAGCCCGTGTCTATTTTTATTCACTCCCAGCCTTTTCCTTTTTTCTCAGGCTTTTTGTTCTGACAGCAAGGAGCGAGAGTCTCTATTCACAGGAGCTGGGGGCCTTGAGAAATGTCAGCATCTCTGCCCACCCCCACCCTGCCCATGCAAAGCGCTCTGCAGGGTCCTTGCCAGTCCCAGGACCTGTGTGTGACCAGGACAAGGACCAGTGCTAGCCTATCTGTGTGTCCCATGCCTTGTTCGTTCCAGTGCATGGTCTTTGCCATTGGGTTCCATTCTGTGGTGATGACCCGTGGTGGGCCTGGGACTGAAAGGATTTGCTGTCTTCACCCTGCTGCAAAGGACTGACTTAGATCTACAAACGGGGTGAGAAAGAGTCTCCGCCACCCACACCACACACACACACACACACACACACACACACACACGCACGCGCGCACATTTGACAGTTTAATCTTCATTCACCCAGAAGGTCTTTACCCTTCCTCAGAAGCTGAAAGGCCCTGTGCTATACACAGCTCTCTCTGCCATAAATATTAATGAAGCTCAAGCTCGTGGGCATCGCCGAAAGCCGTCTTGCTTGGTAACACGTCTGCGCCCATCCCATCCCATCCTCACTCACCACTTCCAATACCAGAGGTCAGCTGCAGTGTGGTCAGCCAAGGTCAGAATGTCACCCCACTCTAGTGCCAGTGCCCAGTAGGAGTGGTGGATAGTAGATGCCACTGTGGAAGGGCAAGAAGGTGTGAGCTGCCAGGCATCTGTGGCTGAAGTGCATGGCACGGCCTCCAGACCTGATGAGACACTGACTCAGGCTGTGTTCTGGAAAGGGTAGGGATGGGGCAGGGACTGCCCATCATCTCGGGATGCCAGGGCTGGCAGCTGACAGTGGGCAACCCTACTGATGCCAGTGGAGCACTGCGTGTGGTGACAACAGAACCTTTACAGAAGACTGTGTCTCTGTGCGTAGGGTGTGTGGGGGACATTTGAGGTTAGGTGTTGTGACTCCACAATCTACTTCCAGATAATTTAGAAAAAATCATATAGTGTCCTCCCCCATACACACACACACACACACACACACACACACACACACACACACACTGGTGCAGGCAGAATGTTAGCAACTTGAAGACAGAGAAAGGATGAGCAAGGTTGACTGGCTAACCTATTCTTCTGCTTGGAGGCTTTAGCTTTTTTAGTTAAATTTTAAAAAGTGTTTAAAAATGATTAGTAATTTGTTCAGGGCCTGAAACATAAAACAGATTTCCTCCTAACTGGCCTAGAGTTTAAAATTAAAGTGAGAGGTACAGTTAGTGACAGACAGTTTTGCCAGTTCCTTCATCATAAACAGCATGTAGAAGGGTGGAATATGGTAGAAATGCTACCTGCAATCTGCCCTTTAAAAATTAATTCCACAGAACACACTGGGGAGTTCTATTTATATCGCTTTTTCTTGTTCTCACAGCTCCAAAGCTTAATTGTTTTTCTCACTCAGAGGAATGCTTTTATCTGATGGCCCATCCTACGGCCAGAGGTGCAGGCAAGTGCTAGCTGGTGATTACAACAACGGGGCCCTCGACTCCTCCATCCTTGCGTGGGCCTGCTCTAAAAGCCCCAAGGAAACAACTCAGCCAACCAGAGCATACGCATCTAGCCACTTTTTCACAATTAGCACTAAATTAATATGTGTGGTGGTTTTAAAAGAAATTTTACAGTGGATATCATCCCTGCGGTTGAGCAAACTGAGACTGTTTGCATATATAAAAGAAATAGCACAACATGGGGAATTCCTTGATGCCGTTCGTGGGGTGTCTAGACCGAAGCAAGTCCGTAGTCACCCTCCTAGATGAGTGGGAGGGGAAGAGCACTGTTGACCGTAAGAATACTGGAAACCTACCTCGAGGGCCCCTGGTGCTTCGGCCTTACAAAGCTGAAGCAGGCGGGAGCACAAACGCACACAGAGCATGCCTGCCATACAGAGCGCGCACGTAGAGGAGTACAGGCTGTCAGCCTGAATTCAAGGTGCATTTCTCAAGCGGTCCATTTAGTGCTAGAGAAACCGCAAATCCACTTACCTCCAAGGTCAAAGTGGAAGCAGCCACCTTTGTGCACACGAGCTCGCCTCCAGATCTGAGCGTCCTGAGCTGTGAACATTCACTGCCCTGACTCAACTTCATTCACTGCACTATGAGAGATTTAAAACTGAGGCCCCCACCCCGGTGACTGATAAATAACACTCCTTCTCGCTGATAACCAAGGAATAGAAATTAAAAATTAAAAATGATGACAGACATATCATTTTTCACCAAGTCAGCACAAAACAAAATATTTTGGAGATGACTTCAAATTCCATATTGAAAAATAAAGTCTAAGAAACTGGCACTTGTAAACCGGGCGTGGTGGTGCACGGCTGTAATCCCAGCACTTGGGAGGCTGAGACAGGAGAATCAGTGAGAGTTTGAGACCAGCCTGGGCTACAGAAGTGAGCTCAAGGCCAGCCTGAACTGCATAGCGAGACCCTGTCTCAAAAAGACAAAAAAAAGGAAAGAAACTGTCATTTGTCACATTCTTAGTACAGTATCAAAGAATATCTAAAATTATCTGGGAAACAATCAAAATAATCCTTTGTTGGGAGCTGCTGAAGCTGCTGCAGGTTGATCCTCTGTGGTCAGGCGGGGCCAGGCCTCTTTGCCTAAAACAGTCAAACTACCTAGCAGCTAGGCAACCTTGTGTCTTGCAGCTTTGGAAAGGTACAAATAAACACCACTACTGTGGTTCCGGGGTCTTTTCACTGACCAGGCAGACAGGCTACCCTCTGACCAGCTCTTGTCTTCTTGTCTATCTTTTCATCATTCTTGCTGCTGTGTCTTCCCAGGGTACAATAGATCCCTACACTTGGCCCATGAGCAGGACACCGATATGAGAAGAGTATGGGCAGCAAGAGCACCTCCCAAGATCGCGCATACAGGAGGGAAGTGAATTGGTTAGAGACAGTATGGAGCACAGGCGTGCACTGGTACTGGTACATCCGGTGTAAAAGTTGGGGAAACAGGCCCATGAGGGCCAGAAACAGGGCCTATTCCCTAAGGCTGTTGGGAATAATATATCAAAGGTGTGTAGGCGGGACTAGACCTTGGAGCCTAAAACAAGTTACCTCAGTCCTGAGATAAATATTCTTTCTGGTTAAGGTTAGCTATTAGTTGCTAGGCAACCTCATGTCACATGTTACTAACTTCACAAAGGTAAAAATAAACATCCATTTTGTTTCGTAGGTGGGTTCCTCTCACCAACCAGGCAAACTAGCCACAACCTCGCCCAGCTTTTGTCTTCTTCTCTATCATATTTTTCATTTCTGCCACTGTTTCTCACCAGGGTAGGATCAATCACAGGGAGACTAACAGATCCCTACATTTGGTGCCCAATCAGGATATCCAATATGAGATAAACATGGACAGAGGGAACCCTTCCACAAGCATGCACGAGGGACGGAGGTGGATTGGTTAGAGCCAGCAGGACTCAGCACAGGTGTATATTGGTGCAGCATAGGGCCAGGAATGGGCTCACTAGGGCCAGGAATGGGCTCACTAGGGCCAGGAAGGGGCTCACTAGGGCTAGAAGGAGGCTCACTCAGGCCAGAAGATAAAGGAACATGAAGAGAGAAAGAGGCTTGAGAGAAGCCTAACAGAGAAAAGTTAGCTTGAGGTAAACATGAGATAAACAGAATTTTAAGAACTGTAGATGTTTATAGATGTACATAAAAATGTTTGATGTTTTCTTGGTTCCTGCTTTTGTGCTACTTTCTAAGACCACCATAAAGGACTTTGTGTGGAGTACTGTTTTAAAATCAAGTCCCAAATGGGACAGGGAGGGTAGAGCAAAGGCATAGCAGATAGTTTAAACCCTCTAACTTTGCTCAATTAGACAGAAAAGGAAAAAGTTCTTTTAAACTGTGAACAGTTGGCTGCAAGCAGGCCAGTGCTGCCAGGGGGAGGGGTACCAACTGGGCCCAGGGAGGCCGCCGTGTTCTGGTCTTAGGCAGACCCAGATGGGACTTCCCAGCTGCCTGCGCACTGTTTGCCCCCTCCAGCCACAGAGCTTGCTGCATACCACCAACTATAGGCCCGTGCACCTGGCGCTTCCTGGGGGAGTCATGACTGTGGTGCGCTGTGGCCTTGGCACTGGCTATGCGTGTTGCTGGCATTACAAATTTGTTAGGCTCAAGATAGTGTCTATGGTTAAAGTCTGGGAAAAAATGAAACACCCAATGGTCAGAGCCAGAGCAACAGCATGCGCACACACAGCGGCTGTGCACAGAGGCCGTGACAGCTCAGGAAAATTTTACTGAGTCACAGATCAGAACTTCAACCTCAAAGGAAGTAGAGCCATTTCCTTTATCTCCCTTACAATTGACATTAACAGAAGCCAGACAGGCTGGGGAGTCCATGCAGTGTTTTCAACATCTCTGTCCTGTTTCTGAAGTTCAAGTCCCTAATAATACAGGACAAGTTATGTGTCTTCATGAATTCGTGTCTTTTAAAACCTTCAAAGAATTAAAACAAGTGGTTGCTACTTATGGCCCTACTGTTCCCTTTACCTTGAGTTTGGTAGAAATGCTAGGACAACAAACTGGTTGGAAAGACATAACTAACACATGTTCAAATCCAGGACATTATTTATTGTGGAAAGGAAATTTCTTTGAATATTGCACAAAACAAGTTCACAATTTAGCCATTACAAAAGATATTCTAATTGGTGAAGGTGCTTTTGCTAGCACAACCATTCAACTGACCTTTGCTTTACAAATATATGAGCAAATACAGATAACTGTGATTAGGGTCTGGAGGGAACTTCCTTGTAAGAATGAAGCATAATGTGGCTTCTATTAGGCAAGACTCTGGTGAACTTTTCCCAAGATTTTGCTTCATGTTTATTGCATGCTAGTGAGTAGATTATCAGGGACATGGAAGCTAACAAATTAATAGTTAAACAATTGGCCCTCAAAAATACAAATAAATGATGTAAAAAGGCCTGAGAAGATTCACATTTGGGCAGATATTGGCCCTCATGTGCGTAGGGAGCCGCCATGACAGCAGCTATTGCTCAGGCTATTCATCCACAGTCTAAAAACGAGGGGAAAGTAAGGTCATTCGTCTCCATTATGGGGATGAGGGACATTCCGCCTGAAACTGTTCTGCCACACCAAAGACAACGCAGCCTTTATCTATCTCTTCAATAAAACCTTCCAGTCCATGTACTAGATGTAGATAAGGAAACAACTGGGTAAGTAACTGTGGATCTAAAACTGATATGGAAGGCCGACCCATTCAGGGAAGCTTCCAATCAGGCCCTCACTTTGACCTCATTAAATAATGCGGTGCTTTCTCCCCTCCTACCACAAGCGTCTTTGACCTTTGGCAAGCAACAGCTGAGAGTGGAGGGTTGGACCTCAGTTCCTCCTCCAGATTCCTATTGACTCCTGACATGGGGCCCCAATTTATTCCTCCTGGAGTCTATGGACCTATGCCTCAGAGCACATAAGGGGAATCTTGCTAGGCTACAACAGTCTCATTTTAAAAGGTCTCCAGGTTCTTCCTGGGGTAACTGATGCTGATTATACAGGAGCAATCAAGGTTACTATTCAATTTACCCAAACCATTGCTCAAATCACTCCAGATACTCCTGTTACTCCATTGGTCATTTTTCCCTTAGAATGTCAGAAAATTTATAAACAAGAAGAAGCAATTCAAGGGTTTTGGATTTCCTAATGTTTACTGGGTTCAGCACATTAAACAAAATCACCCCAAGATAGAGTTGACTATTGAAGAAACAGAATTTAAAGGGCTATTGGACACAGGTGCAGATGTTTCAGTTATTGCTCAGCACCACTGACCTGAAGCCCGGCCTCTGGATGTGGCCACTACAGATTTACAAGGGGTGGGCAAAGTTTCTTACCCTAGCAGAAGTGCTAAGTTGCTAATTTGGAGGGATGCGGAGGGCCAGGCTGGACATTTCTCTCCTTATATCCTCCCCCATGTGCCAGTCAATCTATGGGATCATGACATTACAAGGGATGGGAGCATTTTGGGCCAGTCCTAACTCCTTGGTGACTCATCAGATGTTATAACAAGGTTTCCTTCCCAATTGAGGGCTTGATAAAAATTCTCAGGAGAGAAAAGAACCTTTTCTGGTTGTTCCTGAAAGGGATCATTTTGGCATTGGCCATTTTCAGGAGGGGCCTTTGTCCCTTCTCCGGTCCCAGGGATGGCATCTCAGATAACTTGGATGTCTGTTGACACTGTTCAGGTTGATCAGTGTCCCCTAACTCAAGAGAAGAGTATAGCAGCTCACACAGTAGTTAATGAGCTACTGAGGGTGGGGCACCTGGAACATTCCAATAATAAAAAAAGATCAAGGAAGCAGATTGCTACATGACTTGCAGGTGGTCAATCGCACCATGGAATCTATGGAAGCAGTGCAGCGGGGATAGCCCCGTCCTGTAGCTACTCCTTCATGTTTCTCCTTTAGGATGATTGATTTAAGAGACTATTTCTTTTCTATTGCTCTCCACTCTGAAGATAAAAATTATTTTTCTTTTGGTTTACTCTCTATTAATAATCAGCCCCCTATGCAGTTTTCAAATGGTGTTGTCTATGGCAAGCTATGGCAAATAGTCCAACCCTGTGCCAAGAGTTTGTGGCTATAGCCATTTGGTCAGTTTGACAGGCCTATCCATCTGCATACATTATCCATTTCATAGATGACATGCTCTCGGCACATGAATCCCCATCCAGCTTACATCACATATTTATCCAACTAGACAATGCACTCTACAATGTAGGTCTTGTGATGGCCTCTGGAAAAGTGCAAATTGTGGCACTCTTTTCATATTTGGAACACTTTATTCAACAGAGGCAAATTGTGCCCCAAACTGTTCAGATCCAAGTTAGACATCTTGCAGCCCTAAATGATTTTTAAACTCTACTTGGTAACATTAATTGGCTCCACCCAGCTCTTAGGCTAACTACCCATGAGTTAAGTCCAATTTCTGACATTCTCAAGGGAGACTCAGCCCCTACTTCTGAAAGAACATTACGCCAGAGGCTAAGACTGCCATAGATAAAGTTAATCAGCCTCTTTCTAAAGCTCAGCCTCTAGAGTTGACCCATCTTTGTCAATGTTTTTAATTACTTTCTCAATTCAGTATATGCCAGCTGGGGTTCTTTGGCAGTCTCAGGGTCCCTTACAATGGCTATACTTCATGATTCTGTGGCAGAACTGATTACACATGGATGAACTTATGCAATTCAACTCCTTGTTCATGAGGTACAAATTATCATTTTTCCTTTTCTTCAGTTCGACAAAAATGGTCATGACAATTTTCATCTTTTTGGCAATCTGTACTGGCTAACTTCCCTGTGTATTATTGACTGTCGTTATTGTTCAGATAAATTAATACAATTTGCTTCTCTTACACTCCTTGTCTTCTCTTCAAAAATAAATTTAGTCCCTATAGCAGGTGGCATCTCTGCCTCCACAGGTGGATAGACTTCCAGTCAAGGAAGTTTTGTGACTGCTTTCACTTCAAGAATACTGGACATAGGTTTCTCTTCTACACAAAAGACTGAAATGCGAGAAGTAATAGGGGCACTGAAAGATCATTCATTCAGTCCTACTGACCTTTTTTCAGACAGTGTTTGTGTCTGTAGTAATGCGCTACATTGAAATTGCAATTATATACACTAGTCCAGAAGATATTTTCATTCATTCCACACTCCAGGTATTCACACAATCACATCGTCTTCCCTGTTTTATTGGTCATATATACTCTCATCCTCAACTTCCAGGATCCCTCACTGAAGGGAATGCTATTATAGATAGATTGCTGGGCACGGTGACTGTTACTCCCCCAGATGCTATTCAACAAGCATCTGTGTCTCATGCTACTTTTCATGAAAATGCTTCTGCCTTATGAAAACAGTTTCATTTGACCCAAGCACAGGCCTGGGTAATTGTTAAGTAATGCTCTTCATGCATAAAACATTATTAACCTTTTAAATTGTACAAAATGTGGAAGTACACGAGCAGAAAGACAATTCCATCAAATAAAAGCAAAAAGGCTAGGAAGGGTCTTTTGGAGAGATCTCCGTACTGGGCAATGTAAGGGACCCAGTACACTGCTAAGCTGGGGAGAGGGTATGCTTGAGTTCTTCCAGGAAATGCTGAATGCCCTGTTTGGGTACCAGAGCATGCTGTCAAGCTGTACCATGAAGCCAGATCTGGAGAAGTTTAGAGTGAAGAGGCCAGAGCTAATCTGGGGCCTACTGAAGAAACTGACAAAATGAAAATATAAGGTCTAAATAGGTGATACAATATATAAAAACAACTGAGCTATATTTTACTAATATTAAGACAAAATATACAAAATATGCATATTAGAGATAAAAGACTACTCCTTCCAAAATTTTCTGATAAGCGATCTCTGCTTATTGACAAATAACTAATCTGACTAGTCTATTTATAGTTATAAATGTCTAAAAATTATAATGCAATTACTATAATTTAATCTGGCCAGGAATATATAGTTGAGTGCACTCATAATTTTGTAAACATGGTTGTTTGTCTGTACTGTGTGTTTGTCTATGTGTGTGTTGTTCTGTAA
>PVKN010032599.1:0-12229 GCA_004027915.1 Capromys pilorides
CTTACTAGACACCAAATACTGCTGGTTCTGCCTTTCATCATCAGTTCACTCTTTCTCACAGCTATATAAGGTACACATCACTATTGCTCCATCTTATACATAAGAAAATTAAAAGCAAAACTCAACTGCCTAAGACCCACGTTCATCTTTACATTGTCAGTATGCAAATCCAAAGCACTGACTTCTGTGTCTTTAAATAACTCTACACTATTGTATACTCTTTAGGTGCCAGGTATTCTTCTAAGAATAAGAAAATGATATTTTTTAAATGATTCTGTTTGTTAGTTATGGAGCTTAAAATTGGAGAAAGGAAAATAATAAATACCATTTATGAGGTCTCAAACTTCTATAAATGCAGTTGTTTGTGCTACTAGAGTTTATATCAAAATCACTTAATACATGACATCAGAAAATCTACTTTTACACAATTTATTTAAAACAAGGATCTTTAGAAAAGATAATCTAAATGGATGACATGAAATAGGATAATTAAAACATGTACTTGAAACTCAAACGAACATAATCTAAGTAGCCAATCAGTCTGCCCAGTCTTGGCAAACTAGCAAACCATGTTAAAGACAGCCTGGCAGAGGTGGCCTTCCCTTTCTTTCCTGGCCAAGAGCTTCCTGAAAGAAGCCTTATCTTACCTTGCTTTGACACACAGCCTAAATGTCTATCAGAAATCCCTTTGTTGAATTCACGTAGGAAAGAGTCTGCTTTAGTCCATAATAGCATTAATCCCCAACATTCACTTTTATTCAAATTTGGCCTGCCTTCAAGTTCTTTAAGGCCTGCTTTCTTAGCCTACCTAAGGTCAACTGATGCCTTCCCCAGTTACCAACTGTATATATCTTCATGACCTTCTGAAGCTGAAACATACTGAAAAGTCATTTCCTTGGACACACTCGTTACTTGGTTACCCCTCAGCATGATGGGACCACTTGCTGTATTTTAGTTTGTATTTGTACAGTTGCTATGTTAGTGACATATTACATTTTTCTCTATACAGTCATCCTCGGTGCTGGGGAGATAGTTCAGTGGCATAAGCACCTGCCTAGAAAGTGCAAGGTCCAAAGTTTGATCTCCAGTAGCAAAAATGAATAAATAAATAAATAAATAAATTTCTCTATACAATCATTATCTTTAGCCTTGAAGGTTTCAAGAGGGCCAGTGATATCTAAAACTGTGCTTAATACCAAGCACACATACATGTAGAGACATGCACAACTTTCACTGTACAATTATGTATGTGAAAAGTTCAGTTCAAGAAGTTGAATTAAACTGAGTACAGAGGGCTGGGGAGATAGTTCAGTGATCTGAGCACCTGCCTGGCAAGCACAAGGATTGGGTTAGATTCTTGGTACAACACACTGTGCTGGCCCTAGAACCCCGGACACACTGTGGCAGTCTTGAAATCAGGTGTGGTGAGGCATGCCTAGAACCCCAGCACTGGAGAGGCCTCATAGGATAACTATGAGTCTGAGCTGTGCAGTGAGACACTGTGCCCAATAAATAAACATTAAAAAAAGAGTAAGAGGTTAATAGCAATGATAAAATAGAAAAATTACAATAATATACAATAATACTGTCAAAAAACATGAATATGCTCTTTCTAAATTGTTCATCATACTATAATAACTAACAACCTCAACAGATAACCTTTTTACTTTCCTTACTCAGTTGGAAACTTTCACATACTTTCAATTAAGTGTTTCACTCAAAGTAAAAGCATTTCACTTCACAACTTCTCACTGGCATGCCTGTGTCCCCAGCATCACTCTACTTGTGTTTCAGGGGCATTATTACACATCACTTGAGTCACTTGAATAAATGACTGAGACTGAGAAAGACCATCTGATTGGACAGCTACTAAGTGGCCACCTGATGAGTACATGGTTGGATGCACCAGATAAAGGAACGGTGCAAGATTTCATGATGGTACTCAGAATAGTGACCAGTTTAATACTTATCAGGCTTTAGTTCTAAAAATTGTCTTTTAATAGTTTCAGACAATAGTTGACTGAGGATAACTGAAACTGTGGAAATAGAACTATAAATAAGGGATGACTATTTTTCCTCTCATACTAATTTTAAGATTCAGAGGACAAGGAGTTACAAATATACATTATTTGTGTTTTTACTGATCTTTGTATCAATTTGCAGATAGGAGGTATTCGGAAAAAGTTGTTGAATGTACAATCCAAAAACTAAAATTTAGAATAGCAGAAAATATTTAGAAGCCCTTTTTTCCTCATTTAATTGAGCAGTCTCACCTGTTCCACAAAGTTCTTCAAAACTAATCAGAAGAAATTCAGAATAAAGCTCAGATTTGAGTTAGAATACAGTCTCCACGATACATACATAAAACACCTATCCATGTATGACTTAGAACTTTTTTGTTATTCAAAACAGAAACACACTCACGATTAAGTAAAAAGAAAACTCAAAATTACTAAAGACTATAGAACAGGGCCTCCAATACTACTGCAAATACCTTTGCCCCTCTTCTCCAATCCTGTTTATACAAAGACACTTCATCTCTAGCTCTCTATTTCATCATCTCCTTCAAATAACCATATGAGGGAACACAGGTGTCTAGTTTACATATCATAGGCACAATCAACCAGAGACAGTTCTTGATCCTGATTCCAAATTTCCTAAGGAAGGACTCTGGTGGACACAGCGTGAGCCTTCTGATAACCCCTCGACTATGATCAGAGAAATAGCATAGATAAAATCATGGTTATTTCAATCCTAATGAGGAGCAAATTTGATGAGAGTAGTTTCCCAAGGGGAAAAATGTCAGAACTAGATGAAAAAAAAAATCCCTCCGGGAAAATGTAGCATAATACCTATGCCCATACACTCAATTACTTGATCTCTAAATCCTAATTAAGAAACTCAAGTCCCAAGAATTTGTCTCACATACAGAAGTGCTCAGATGCTAGATATCATTATTTCTTATTAAAAGTAAACGTTTAGGAAGTGTGCAAACTGTGAACTAATATATAGTGAATATTCCAACAAAAATTACTACTACAGTAAGTCACATTGCCATTAATCCCCTTCAAAATAATCTCTCGCATCCAGCACACTTACTCCATCATTCTTGCCACTCTCGACAACAATTTAGAAGTCTTATTTCATGGCCTTAAGAGATGTGACAAGAAATGCTATGAAGGCTGCTGCTCGGTGCTGCAGTACAGAAAGGTGAGCCCCTAAAAACATGAGACTGTGTCCTTGCCCCTGAGTCTGACACTGGGACTTCTGGCTCCTCCCCAAAGTCAAAGTGACTGTGGAAGGCAAGAGATTTTGAATCAATGTAGGACACTGTGGGAGCTAAAATAGTACAACTAAAGACATACATGAAAGAGGACTTCCAGAACTTCTTCCTATGGCAAGAACATGACCAGAACAATGGGATAAAGGTGAATTCAATGTGAGGAGGGATGTTTTGTAGGAGAGCAGTGATACTGTGTCTTTTACTGTAAATTTTTTTTAAATTTTAACCATTTACCATATTTGTCAGTCAAACCCACATCTAAGTCATAACAGGCTTAATAAGTAATCAGAAGATTTTTTTTTATAATCCTCATCTAATGCCTCAGTATTTTATTATCAAGAAAAATGCCCTTAAAACCTACACCTGGTTCAATGTGCTTCTTAGTTTCCTTTTGAAATGAGTTGACTGATTTAATACTCTAGAAGGACCCTAAAGATAGAGAGCCTAATCCTGCCATAATTACTAAATTCTCCAGAGAATTAGATCATTTAAGCAGAGTGGGTGTAGCCACAGATAGCAGTCATGGAGTGACATACATAACAGCCATTCTCAAGGCCACATGAATAAAGTTTCAGAAGAGCCTCAAGAAAATGCCCCAACATTTCTCTTAGCTCAGTGAGAAGAAATTTTTGTACCAATAATAATTAGAAAAATTATCATGTCTGCACCCTGTGCTCTGAATAATTAATATGAGGACAACAATATGTATTGTATCAATTATTGGGCATGTACTACTAAAGTGTTTTGAAACTACTGCATGGTTATTTCTCATTAAAAGTAATAAAAAAATATAAAAAGGAAAGAAAATGCCCCAACAACTTAAAAAGAAATTCCAGGCAAAGTAAAGGAATATGTCTTTAACCTTAGTCTTACATGTATTGGCATAATAGATTCTACAATGAGGTACGAGACATACAACTTTTCTAATGTGAAAACTTTTTGAATAAAAAATAGACTACTCTTTATGATACCAGTCCTGTACATACCTGTGGGAACAGCCAAATGAAATACAATGAGTGTCCTGCAGCAAGACACTATCAATAGTCAGACCTAAACTCTAGGGTTCTGAATCTGCCTTCTCTGCCAAGACTTGCATTCACCCATTCATTGTTTGGAGCAAGGACTGGCTGAAGGGGAGCCTCTCAATTCATACATAATGCAAAGAGATTTACTTCCTTTAGGCCTTCACATTGTCAGGTGAGGATATTCAGGCCACGGTGGCGTTAAAATCCAAACAGTCCTTGAAAAATCTAGTGTGTAAAGATTGGAGCAATTGCAAATGTGTCAGGGTCTCATTACACAGGCCCTCAGGGATGAGGAAAGCCTAAAGAACAGTGATGACAATGTGCGTTGCCATGGTGTCCTGCTGCATCCCCCGGTTTTACAGGGAGGAAGCTCTGTGTCTTTGGACCAATTCAGTAGTGAACATCTGCTCAACTTTATAGGTTGCAAATGAAGAGAGGATGCTCCTGCGTCCCACACTAATTATAAACTCTTATTCTTCAGGTTTCCCATGTGATCTTTTCCCAGCCTCAGGAGGTATTTGGATTATTGTATTTGACAGTAATCAGCAATATTATCATGAAGCATAGGCAGTTTTGATACATGGGCCTTTAAAGAGAAAAATGGGAATGTAATCTGGAGCAATGCTGTGCCCTTGGTGCAAAAAGATCAGGGTTCCCATTATCAAATCAGCTCTCTTACAAAATTATAAGACAGCCTTTGGAAAATAATGGGATTAGCTGAGTTCTCTGCTCCTTCATTGTATACAAAGTGGAACTGATTAAAACATGCATATGTATTTCATTTACCATCAAAAAAGAAAAACCATAGCCATTCACAATTGCAATATGCCGCTGGTTATAAAATACAACCTGGTTGGAAAGGCATTAATATGAAAGAATAGTGTGCCTCTTAGAATCAATAATTAATAATATAATTGAAGTGTAGAAAGTTAGCAAAACATACTTCAGTAAGTAGTTGTTATGGCTTGTGTCTAGATACCCTCTCCACACTCTCATGAGGTCACATGAGAGAGGCTCTTCTGAGGTAGCTAGATCTAGAATGTGATGCTGGGATGAAGTGATGATGCCAGGATTGATTCACAAGGCAATGCTGAGATTAAGGGTGCCTCAACCTTGATGTGAGCGTTACCTGCCCTGCAAGGTAACTTGGATAGGACACAGGGGACAGATACTATAGCTTGCTGCTGTCCTCACTTGTGGCTTGGGCTACTTTGCTACTTGATTGCTTTGCTGCCTACTATGAACTGTTTCACCTCTATTATGCTCTTCTGCCATGCCACCCTACCTTGGAGGCCACCAACTAGGAACTGAAACCTCTACAGTCATCCTTTACTCCTTTAACCTTGGGAAGCAAGTACTTTATTTCAACAATGAGAAAAGTAAGTAAGACAGTTGTCTTCTGATGTTACTGTCTCTTTACAGAATTTTTTTTATTTTCTTTAAAATAAATCAAATGGGAAGAGATATCTGATACAGAATGGAACACTATGCTGAAATAAAAAAGATGAAATGAACACTGAATGGAAAGTTCTATTTTTTAAAAAAAGAAATGTGTGTCTGATTTGTTGATTTCCTTTCACTTTATAGTTGCACTTAGACCATTGAAAATACCTGCAAAAAAAGAGAGTAGGGCATGTAAGAAAAATACAACTGTATTTGGTAGTTACAGAGTGATTCTGAATCAATTAAATATTGAAAGCTAAATTCTTTGCCTGTTCTAAAGAAAATCTAAAATCAGGTGTACATAAAAGGTCACTTTTTATTCCTTGTTCACAAACTAGCTCTCACAGCTTTTGTCCCCACAGGGCCAGAACCTCTTCATTTCTCATCTGTTACCTCTTTTTTCCTTTCTTTTCTTCTTCTCCCCCTCTTCTGTTCTTCTTTTCTTTCTTCACTTCACTCATCAAAATTTATTGAGCACCTACTCTGTATAAAGTTCTGTGCTAAGTGTTAAGAATATAATAATATTCACATTAAATAGGCAAAGCACCACAGTATGAGTCACTCAAAACTAAGAGAGCTAAGAGAATCTCTAGAGAGCAATTGCATATGCTACATACAGCAAGAGCACACATGCAGCCTACACCTTGAAAGTTCAAGGGCATCCCCAGGATTCACATTAGAAGACAATGCTCTGATGGAGTGCGTTTTTCTGGCTAGCTGAAATAACTCCAGAACATCTGACTTACATGTTTTCTCCTTCCTCTTTTTTGCTTACCTTATTTTCTACTTCTGTCCAGATTACCTTTCAGCCAGACAAATCAGTAACTTCCTTTCCACACCACAGACTTTGTCTCCTGAACTCTGCACCTTTGCTCAGCTCATTCAGTTCCCTTCTCTCCACACTCTGCCATCTCCTTAAATCTGACCTACAGCACGTATGTGCATCCCAGCATAGTTCTCAGGAAAACTAAAATGCAGAGAAGAGGAACAATTAATCTGAGGTAACATCAAAGGTAAGAAGCCACACCGAATTCCACAAGGCCAATTTGTTGCCTGCAGTCCTCTTTCTTCCACGGCTTCCTGATTTTGAGGACAATGTCAAGCCCTACCACACTCCCAAAGTGTCCCTGTCACAGCCCATACAGATTTACCTAAGGCATCTTGTGGTCCATTCCTTCCTCAGCTATGTTAGAGACTGAGACAATCACTAACTGTTTTCTCATGTGCATATACATTTCTTTAACCAATGTGTAAATATTTTGAGGACAGACATTGTGTCTTAAATTGGACTTTGAGGTTACCCATTCCCCTAAGCAAGTTTCTGCTTTGCCCTCACAGATTGGGAGATCAGGAGACCAGCTGCTGGAGGGAACCCCTGAGCGTTGCTCTAGATGAGGTGCATTTTTGGTAATGCTGGGCTGCATGAGTCTCAAAGGCACCAACCAGACCATTCTTCCTCTTCGCTGCATTGTCCTTGCAGGCAGTGCCACGAGCTTCATGTCACTGGTAATAGAAAAGGGACAAATAAGAATTTTTAATGTTTCCTGAGCTCTGTGCTCTGTACCTGAGCAGCCAGACCAGAATAATATTCCTCTTTGAATACAAATCAAACGTTACTTTGGATGTGAAATGCGATTTTCCACTGAAACTTCTCAGCACATGAATTCTCAAGTGGATCAGTGTTGACAGGTATTACTAGGTTTTATGTTTTGCATTACCAGAGCCACACCCCAGGTGCTCAAGAGGCACTTAGAGAAGTGCATTCACCCCATTAGGTTGCCAGTTGATCACCTAGTATATTATTGCCTAACTTATTACCAGAAAGCGGCTAAAGCCTGGAGTGGAATTTGATTCTTTATCATTATTTGCATGACATACAGTACTTTTCCACCAACGAGCTCTAGGCTGTGTCCAGAGAATACTTAATAAGGCACATTAACTTCTAGATATCTGGAATTATAAAATAGAAAATAAAGGAAGCACTGGAGAATGGGGAGAACACAGAGTAAGATAAAGGGAAATTGATACAAAGCACAGAAGCAAAGAAAAGCAAAATCAATTCCTTTAGAATAATAGGTTCTACCTTTCTGAATCTTACAGTACTCTACAAACAGTATAACTAAACCACTAAAGGGTCACATTAGCCCCATGTAGGTCAGAGTTCATAACTTGTTTGCTTAACTTCATAAAAGAAACCAGTGGACCCTCCATTTCTGCTAGTTCCACATCTGTGGATTCAATCAACCATTGGATAAAAATATTTAGAAAAATCATTGCATTTACCTGGGCATGGTGGTGCCTACTTCTAACCCCAGAGCTCAGGAAGCTGAGACAAGGAACTCACCAGAAATTTGAGGACAGCCTGGGCTGCAAAATGAATGCAAGTTCAGCCTGCACTAAATGTGAGATCTGCCTCAAAAGGAAAAAAGAAAATATTACTGAACTTAACGCATACTCTGTTATTATTGTCATCTCGCATGGTATAACAGCTAGTTTTGTAACATTTACAGAGTATTAAGGTTTCTAAACAGTCCAGAGAATATTTGAAGTATACAGGAGAATATATCTAGGTTATATGCAAATACCACATCAGTGTGTGTATATATGTAAGCAGCTTAAGTGCCCATGGCTTTTGACATCCACAAGAGATCTTAGCACAAATTCTCAAGATTCCAAAGGATGACTGTATTTGGTCAAAGAAATAAGAATGGAAAATTTTTCTTTGTGGTCATAAGTGTGTTAAAAGTTGAAAGGTAGGCATGAGGAATTCTTCATGTGAACTCCAGCTAAACAGGCTCTTAATCTACTTAAACTGATAGAAACCAGCCAAAGCAAAGAGCATAGACTTCGGAAACTCTATTGTTTCCATTCTTAAGAAAGAGACCCAAGTGACTACCACCTCATTCACCTGAGAATTTTACTTGAAAGATAGTAATATTTTTCAATTGTCATCAGAATAAGCCTTTCTAGAATGTTTCCTTATTTTTAGTATTTTAATTAGCTCATTTTATGTAGAGATAATACACACATTCGTGTGTGCACACATACAACACCTAGAAATCTATTTAATGAGAAGCAGAGGATCATGAAATAATATAGTGCTATTATTTTCAGATAATTGAGTTTACTATGTACACACATATAAAGGCACACACACACACACACACACACACACCCATAACCACCACACACACCGACATACGACTTCACAATGAATATACAGGCCTAGTTTGCAGGTTGGACATTTTTTAGCTTATCATAATTTAATTTACATTCTGGTGCATCTTAGAGACTGTGTCAACTCTTAATATCCCCAAGGGACTTGCTGCAGCTACAAAAGGCTGCCTCAGTTCAGAAAGGTCCCTTTAATCACATGTGATTCTCATTACCAGGATGTACTCTTTCCAAGAATATGCCAAGAGAGAAAGAGACAACTTGAAGAGATTTGGCAAGACTTCTCGGGTCATTTGCAAGAGATAAACATTTCCTTTACCTCATTAATTCACATCTTTTGGCATAGAGAACATGCATTATCCTTGCAGTTTATCAGCAACCTCAAAAAAATCCTGGAAGTTTTGTGAAAAAAGCTTAATGGCTCAGGCTATAAATGGCAAACAAAACCCACCCAGCTGGAGCCATTCAAGGCCTATTGCTTTCCAGATGAAGATCAAGCTGGAAGATAAAATGGGAAAAGCTTCCCAAAATGCCATGCAATCTCTAGATGTATTTGGGGGCAGCCTCATTTCCATTTTTTAAGGCTTTAAATGTTTACCATACAATATTCATTTGTGAGTGGAAAACTCAGTTTACATGATAAATAATAGACATCTTGTATCAAACAATAGTATGCACAGTGCCCACTTTTTAACTATTCATGTGTCCTTTCAAAAATATATGTAGATTATTTATTAGGTACCCTTCATGTTTGTAAGGGATAAAGAATAAATTCATGTCATGTCTCCAAGGGGTTAGTAATATATAGAAAAAATCTGGTTCTGATTAAAGACAAGCAACTCTTACTAACGAAATAAGCCTCTCCAGTCAACTTTTTAACCTGTATGTAGAAATACTTTTGCATTTGATATCATCTGTAAGTTCACTAATTTAACTCATCAGAAATCCACCTATCCATTTTGAAATAAGCTGTAGTTTAGCATTTTGGATATGTTTATTTAATAAAGATAAGACATAACAATTCATGAAATGATAAATTTGAAGCTTTATCTGTATGTTAGGATATCTGTAGAGTGCTTTAGAAAAATAAGTCTGAAGAAATACCGCATATCCATCTTGTAGAGGAGTCGTAAAAGCAAGACTCTGAATTTAATTCATTAGGCAATAACTACTACTGAAACTTTTAATAGAGCTAAAGTTTAGAGAATAATCTGTTATTAATAAATAATATACATTAGTATGAGTTGCAAGCAGGAAATTAGAAGTTAGGACAGCTAGACATGAAGATACCACCATATATTTTTATAACCAGTACTAAAGGCCTGTGACAGCTACATTTAACTGCTAACTTGATTGGTTTATATCCACCTCGGAAGCAGGTAAAGTATACATTGGGGTGCACTTGCATGGGTCATGGAGGTGTCCCTGGGACACACACTCTGTCCCTGGGCTCTTTAGCCTGATATTGTTCCCCTGCTCTCCTGCCCAGCTGCAGTGCAGTGGACACCTCTGCTCCCCCATGCCCTTCTGTGGGGCATTCTTATCATCCAGTCAGCTGGCGTGGACTAGACTTCTCAACTGCAAGCCCAAACAAATGTTTTCTCCTCTAAGTTGCATGTTTTGGCATTTGCTAGCAGAGATAACAAAGATGACTAGTACAAGGCTTACACTAAAACAGTAGCCAGGATGGGATCATGTTAAATTTAAATTTAAGTCAGTAGTCAGCTTTGAGAAAAGTTATGTAGCAAAAGATTGGAAATGGAAATCTACAAGTCATTGTTGTGATGCGAAGTTTGGACACATTTTCAGAGAACCAATATGTTGATCTATATTGGTATATATAATCACTTGGGGAAAATTATAGCTAGGGGAAGATACAAGAAGGGCCATGAAAAGGCAGTTTCTTCACTGGGGAAGAAGGAAGAAAAACAAAGGGCAGGTTTTAATAGTAGCCAGAACAATTACAGGAAGGCAAGCAGTGCCTAATATCCAAATATCCAAATCACCTGAAATGTTGAGGTGTGGTAGCCAGGGTGCATCGGACAGCAGAGAATAAGAAGGTGAAAAACAAGAATGGGCTCACTGGAGTCACATAGGAAACCACCATAACTAAGAAGTACAGACTGGAGTAGAATTTTGAGGCTGAAATCCAGATTCCAAGAAGGTGTTGGTGGTGAGTGTGGAGCAGTGTTTTTCAGCAAATGAAGACAGAAGAGGCTTTAGGAGCAAGGGACTAGGGAGACTTGTTCCTTTATCTTTTTTCCCATTTTGGTTTCCAGTTATTAGGAACCAGAATGTGTTTGTCAGTTAGAGGAAAGGAGTTAAAGCAGCTCTAGAGAATGCACTGTTTTAAAATTTAGAGAAATTAGCCAGGCTGTGGTGGCACACACCTATAATCCCAGCACTTGGGAGGCTGAGGCAGGAGTATCGGTATGAGTTTGAGACCAGCCTAGACAACAAAAGTGAGCTCAAGACCAGCCCGAACTGCATAGCAAAGTTTCAAGAAGACAAAAAAAAATTAGAGGAAATTAATGTTTAGCATAAGATCTCAAGAGTGGCAGGAGGGAGTAGGACTGAAATGACCAGTGAAGAAGTAGAGGGATATCCTTTGTCCTGGGACTTGAAGAACAGGGCCAGAAGTAGATAAGCACACTCGGAACTATTCAAGAAGCAGAAGTTTCCTTGTTCACTGGAAGAGTTGACGGAGATAGCACCGCAGTCAGAGTATTAAGATACAGAACATGAGGTTTAGAATCAAGACTCAACAGAATGTGTGGGAGAACTCATAAAAGAGAAAGAAAGGTCCTGCAGAGCAGCATGGAAAGCCAGGTGCAGACAACGAGCTTATCACACAGTCATTCGAAGCTTGTTGCACTTTTATTTAATCTGTAGATTGTCAGTCGCCTGTGAACAAGAGGGAAAGATCCAAAGTGTCTCAGCAGAGCCATTTGCCACTGCCAAGTGCTGCTAACTTCCAGGGTCTTTGTAGTTGGTGGAAATATCAGAAGGTCAGTGGATCAGAGTGACAAAAAATGACCAGCAGAATGTTGTGGAAATCCTTACCATTGAGGTTCCTCTGGGAAAGAGGTGACAGCCAAGGCACAGAACAAGCTGGCCAAACACTGTCATTGAGTAACAGCAATAGAGAGAAAGGTACACATAAAGTCAAGTCTCACAATTCCTTCCTCCTAAATACGTAGGATACAAGTACAGGAGAAAGTTGTTCTTGAAGGAGACCCACTCTGACTCAGTCAATCCAAAGAAGCATTCCCTCATTCCTCTAAAACAGCACAAGAGGAGGTAT
>PVKN010032600.1:0-12292 GCA_004027915.1 Capromys pilorides
TCATTAGTGTAGTGGGATACAAAATCAATAATCAGAAAGCAATGGAAAAGGGCATAGAGGTAAGCAGACAGTTCATGAACAAAAATCAAACTACATGGGAAATATTTCAAAGAATGAACTACTGGGATCTTATCTTATTGAAGTTCTTGCACATCCAAAAAAATCACCAATAGAATAAGAAGAAAATCCACGAATTTATCCAACTGTCCTCAGACAAAGGGCTTCTATCTATAACACGTAAATAATTAAAAAATGTAAGCCCTCAAAATTCAAAGAACAAATCAAAAAATGAGCATCTGAGATGAATACACACTTCCCAGATGAACAAATACAAATGGAAAATAAACACACGAAAGAACGTGAACATCATTGGTCACTTGAGAAATGCAAATTAAAACAACAATGAGATTCCATATCAGCCCAGGGAAAGAAAGGCTATCATCAAGAAAACAACCAATAACAAATGCTGGCAAGGCTGTAGGGAAAAGGAACCCTTCTCCACTATATATGGGAATGTAGAGTGGCACAACCACTGTGGAAATCAGTGTGGGTATTCTTCAGAAAACAAGGAGTAGAGGTCACATTTGACTCAGCTATTCCCCTGCTGAGTACTTCCCTGGAAGCCTTGAAAACATCATATTATAACAATAGATGTTCACCCACACTTGTAACAGTGTGATTGCTTCATATGTAAATTTTGAAAATAACCCTAATGCCCATCAACCTTGGAATGGTAAAAAAAAAAAAAGTGGTATTTTCATACAATGGAGTATTACTCAGCTACAAAGAAATATAAACTCAAAGATTTGTATATGTAAATAGATGCAACTAGAGACCATGCCTATAAGTGAAATAAACCAGATCTGCACATGGAAGCATCATTTTGTCTTGCTAGTGTAAGAAATTGAAAGAGTAAATCAAATCCAAAAATAATAACAGATATAATAATAACAGATATAATAACAGATATTATGAAAGGGAAGGAAACTGCTCAAAAGGAAAGAACTGGGATGGGAGAAAGGAGAAAAGAAAGAAAGAAGAAACAAATTATATCATGTGTGTGTGTGTATGTGTGTGTGTGTGTGTGTGCGCGCGTGCGCGCGCACAAGACAGCTAAGATAATTGTGCTACTAATTTCTATTGGTTTATTGAAAGGAAGAGTTCATGCATAATTGCTTGATCAATTTTGCCTGCCTGTATCTGGTAATCTGAGCAACTACTTTGAAGACAACAATACGTGACATAATAAGCATTGCTAATTTCCTATCATCTTGTTTTGAAATTCTGTATCAGTTTTGATTTTTTATTATTGTCTTTAAAATAAAAAGGAGCTTATCAGGACTTTACTTCAGTCCATTTTGCACTACAATAAAAGGGTACTTGAGAGTTATAATTTAAAGAGAATAGAGATTTATTTTTTGCAGTTCTTGAGACTAAAAAGTTTAACATCAAGGGCCACATGGATGAGGGACTTTTGTCTGTACTGGAGCATGTTGGAAAGCATCGAATAATGAAAGACAGCAAGACATTAGACTCACAGCTTTCAGCCTTTTAAAAATCATCATTGATCTATGTCTGAATACTGGAACCCTCATGTATTATGAGGACTCCAACTAAACTACAGAATCTCCAACTAAGCTACACCTCTTAACACTGTTGCACTGTGGATTAAGTTGCCAAAACATGAATTTTTGAGGACATATTTAAGTCACACCATTCCATCCGTGGTACTCCAAATTTGTATTCTTCTCACATATAAAATGTACTTCATTTTATCTAAGTCGCTGCAAAGCTTTTAACTAATTCCACTCTACCAAAATCTGGAGTGTCATCTAAATCAGCTATGAATGACAGTTCACCCTGAGGCAAATGCTACTCCAGCTGTAACACCGTGAAACTAAATGAATTATCTACTTCCAAAATATGATGAGCCAGGCATGGGACATAGTTTCTCATTCTAAAAAAAAATAGGCAAAAAGAGTAAAATATCACTATGCAGTTCAGACTCATAGTGATCCTCCTGTCTCAGCCTCCCCATTACTGGGTTTATAGGCATGCACCACCATGTCCAGTTTGGGACCAGCACAGCACACCTGGGATTCCTGGGCCAGCCCGGCATGCAGTACCAGGGATCAAACTCGGGTCTTTGTGCTTGCCAGACAGGTGCTTAGACAACAGAGCTATCTCCACAGCCAATAATAACTAATCTTAAGTACATTCAAAACCTATTATTTGGGGAAAACAATGTTAAACCTTAGGGTGCCAGAATAATCTCTTTTAGCTCTGGGGCATACAACTGGGAGGGGTTTAGGTCCCCACGTACTATGGCTTTGCAGGGCTCTTCAAGTGAGATGCTTGCACAAGTGGGAGTCCGTGCCTGTAGCTTTCTGCTGGCTACAGTTGAGTGGCAGTGTCCCTACAGTTTGATATGGGGGTCTGTCTCACTCCATGCGTCTAATTGACGTTATGCTACTGGAGAATGCTATACACTTCTGAACTTTCTCTGATGGACTTTTCTGTGGTGCCTCTCACCTTGCAATACATTCACCTGAGGCCCCAGTCTGTCTGATGCATTCTTTGAAGTTTAGGTGAGAGGCCGTTGTGACCCCACAGCTCATGCATTCTGTGCACCTGCATGGTCAGCACCACGGACATCTCCAAAGCTTATTATTCAGGTCCTTCAGATCAGGACACCAGTCTCTCCTGGGCCTGTTTGATCTGCGCCTGGGGCTGGCATGGCAGTGCTGCACTAGAAAGCCGAGTGCAGAGTCCTGAGGCAGCCCTGAACAGCAAGTCTGGTCATCCACAGACTCTTTTATGGAAAGTTGCCTTCCTCGTCCTCAAGGTTGCCTCAAGGACTTCTGAAATACCTTCTTGATTATTCTGTCATTGGCCATTTGTCTCTCATGTGCTCACTTGGTCTTTGTCACACGATTAAGCAGGAGGAAGGCTTTCACCAGATGCCAGAACCATGATCCTGGACCTTCCAGTCTCCATAACTGCGACCCGACAAACTATGTATGTGAAGCCTGTGTCTTACATTATGCCTGACAATTCATGGATTCTGACATGTGTTCATTACACAACTTAGACTATGTTCTCACTGCCAGTACCACACATTCACAACTATTTCAAGATATTATTAACCTTATAACCTCCTGGTTCTCAGTCATAAAGTCTTTATCAACCCACCTGATATCCTTCCTCCTACTGATGCTTCTCCAGGTAAACAAAGCAGTATATATTTACCCTGTTGTACATGTATGTAGAGACTGCACTTACACAGTCTAATAACTTGTTCATATAATAATAAAGGGCATATAAATAGTCAGGATCTTTTAATTTTTTACCTATTTAGTACAGGGTCTACAGCGTCTATAGGGTCTCACTATGTCCATTGAACTTGTAGTGATTCTCCTGCTTTCAGCCTCCCAACTGCTGGGATTACAGGCTCACACCACCACATCCAGCCTCTAGAATCTTTTAATGTTAGAAAGATTGATTCTTCTAACAGCCTCAAATCTTCTTGACTATACTTCAAGATACAGAACTGAATGCAGAAAATAGCTCCTTAGTCTTGTAGAGTAATAACGTCTTTAAGAATGTTACAAAAAGAAAATGCAGCAAGAATACAAGGAGTAAATAAGACATCTGGATATGGTGCATGCTACTTGTATTACTACCTTTGATAATAGCATGTATAAACATTTTTATTGTGATGTTAGAAGGAGAGGAATGCTTTACCCTGTGTTATTTTCTTTAAGTCATTTCCAGTAAGTGAAGTAGAATTCCTAAAAATTCTCAGCAACAAAACATGTGTGATACAAGGACTACATAGTCAAACTGCCCTGAACTTAAACTCTGATGCATTTAACAGTTATAAAATATTAAATCAGTTTACTTAGCCTTTCTTATATTTTACTTCCTCCTTCCCTTCCCTTTTCCCCCATTCCTCCATTCCTAACACTCTTTCCATTTCAACTTCTCAATCTTTAAATGGAAGTATGCATATTATGTTTATAGTGTGACTGAACCATGAAATGATATGGTATGAACAAAGTGCTTAGAGTCCAGTGCCTGGTAAAAAGCAGATACTTAACAAAAGGCTGAGTTAGAACATAGGCTACACTATTGTTAAAACCCCCAAACACAGAGAGTTGAGCAGTAGTTGGTTTCTCTCAGTTCATGGTCCTACACTGGTCAATGGGCTTTACTTAGTGACATCATCTTCTGACCATTGTCATTCTTTGGGTCTAGGGCCTGCTAGTTGCTGCCAGAGGAAAGAAGAATAGATGGAGTTTTTAAAGCATGAAACATTATCCTTCAGGAAAGGGCTTACCCTACCCACATCATTTCCCTTGACATCCCTTCAGCAAGGCTTAATCTTCTGTAGGCTGCATCTTGCTGCAAGAGATTCTGAGCAATCAAGCTGGGCAGCCATGTAACCAGCCAAAGTTCAGACATTCTCTCACTAAAAGGAAAAGAGGTGAGAGGTCCACACCATAGTAACTAGTTTTATTGCAGCAAACAAATCATAAAAGATGTTCTAATGATGTCAGAGTAAGGGAAGTAGACCACAAAGGACTTGAGCCTCTTGACAGGCGATTCTGTAGTGAGCAATTCTAGAGCCAACAATATTCAAAACTCCATGCATTTAAGGATCTTCATTACTCAGAAATTCTTATATCTTCAGTCACTGTCACTTGGTCCCTGAACCACATATAACCAATAGAAAGAGACAATAGCAGTTGGTTGGATCTGACAATAGTCATCATGTTGTGTTGACCATGATCCTAGGGGAGTCCTGAGATCTCTGCCCTCTTGTAAGGCCTCTTGCATTGCATTCTGTACTGGCTTCCTTCTGAAATCATTATTCAGTCCTGGATATTTATATACTTGAGTACTGTTGTGGTCTCCTCCATGATCTTCTAACACTCTCCATGGGGAAGCTGTGCCCTTGTGTCTATGTTCCCAGCTCTTCTCTCTGTCTCTCTGTCTCTCTCTGTCTCTCTGTCTCTCTCTGTCTCTCTGTCTCTCTCTGTCTCTCTGTCTCTCTCTGTCTCTCTCTGTCTCTTTCTCTCTGTCTCTCTGTCTCTCTGTCTCTCTCTCTCTCTCTCTCTCTCTCTCTCTCTCTCTCTGGACTTTTACTACTCCCTGAGTTTTTACTTCTACTTTCTATTAGATAAAACTAACTTGAGTATTAATGTTATCTGGAAACAAGCTTATTTTCATTTTTGGATGTGTTATATTAGGCACTGACTATCAAACTACTGGAACCCAGGATGCTTAAAGTGAGGTAAAAAGGACACTTAGCAAATCCACTAATCCTAGTACTGGATTCTTCCTCTACTAGTCTGTGCCACTAAGGTCTCAGCGTGCCTTTCACTTTTCCTACTTAGATAATAACCAGAGGATACAGGCAGCTCTAGGGAAGAAGGCTATGTGTTCTGTAAAGAGAGTAGCAGTTCCTTGAGGAACTGCTAGACTAAACTTGGAGTGACACAAAGTTCCATGACTGACAAAATTTATTTTATCCATCAAATATTTCCAAAGTCTAACATAACTTTGATAACTAGAAGAAGCCAATGTTTACTGATTATTTGAATGAGGCACTAAGCAGTATGTAACTAAAGTAAAGAAAAAGGCTAGTTATAAATATTAAGACTATAAAATATAGCAAATGTTTCTAACTGCCAATATCAGAAAGAAAGAAAGTTGGCCTTAGCACTAAGCCTTGCTTCATACCTATGCCAAGCAGCAGAATGAGCTGCATCATTTGTAAAGCCATGTGTAAAGTGAACATCCAGAAATTTTGGTTTAAAATTGAGAATTTGACAGTGACAGTACAGTGTTAAATGGGGTGTGCAGAGTTCTTTGAGCCTGTGATCGTACGCAACTGCTCAAGTCATGTGCCTGTTGTATTATTCACTTTCTCATCCCTGGGAGGGAAGACCCGACAGCGGTAGGCTTACAATTTCAGTGAGTTCCACCCACAGTTGGCCAGCTCTACGTCAAAAACAGTACCATGGAGGGTCCAGGCAGAGGAAAGACACTGGCATCATGGTGAACAGAAAGCAAGAGAGGAGCCTGGGGTGATCCTGAGAGAAGATTACACCCTTCTAAATTAGGCTCCCAGCGACCTGCCCTTCCAATGAGGCCCATCCATAAATATGAAACTTTAGATCTAAGGCACAATATTCATGTTATTCAACACCCTCTTAACATAAGTAAGCCTGCTCCGCAGAGCCAGCTGACCAAGCACGGTTAATTATATCTTCCCTGTAGAACTGGACCTAGGAGATAGAAATTGAGCCAGTTAAATGAAGGTAGACACTGAACTCCAAATGCTAATGTGGCCTTGGAGTTGGTGACCATTCTCAACCATGTGCACAGGGTCCCGGTAGTAGAAAAAAAAAAAAAAAAACTCAGCTTAATTAAAGTTGTAGAATGTAGTAGCATCAGCTGAAATAATCAAGACACCATGTGGCCATAGAGACAGCAGCTAGCCACTGAGTTCTCAGGAGGCTTCATTGTATGTCTACTTTCCTGTTCTCTTGAGGGTTTCCCATACCTCAGTCTCCTGTGCTCTTCTTAATTTTTTTTTAAAAAGCTTTATTTATTTATTTGGCACAGGTCAGTGATCTCCCTGTCTCAGCCTCCCCAGCACTGGGATTACAGGCCTGGTTTCAGTAGCCAGCACAGCACACCTGGGGTTCCAAGGCCAGCATAGCAAGTGGTATCAGGTATCGAACTCAGGTCCTTGCTCTTACCAGGCAGGTGTTTAGAACACTGAGCTATCTCCCCAGCCCCTCCTGTGCCCTTCCTCTTGTCAGCTCATTACTTGAGATCATTGGAGTAGTGTTGCAGCAGGGGTTTGTTTTGCTTTATGTTTCAAACTTTCTACCTAAATAGGGAGGAAAATGCAATGAGCCAAATCCTGTGACAGACCAGTGGATTAGATGACAGCTTCCTAATCTGTTCTACCAGTGATGGAGACTGGTAGAGCAAGCGACCCACTGGTGGCAGTCAGTGACCCAGGTAGAGAAGAGAACAGTAGCCAGTAGAAACCTGTTAGCAATTCTGGACTAGCTAAAGCTGGTTACTTAAGGGAAGAAGGGATGAGGTAGAAAATCATTTTAAAAATACATATGTTAAATATGTCATGAATGCAAAACATCTAAATTGATATTTATGCAACGCATTTTGGAATATAGGACCAAATCCTTTATTTATCTGTAGTACATTTAATAGCATTCATAAAATTCTTTTATTCCATCATTCACACATCGGACATCTGTGAGTTTCTGTTCTGATTCATCTAAATTGTATTGACAACTTAAAGATTATTACAGATTAAAAGGAATACAAATTTTCCCCAGATTTTTATGTTTACCAGTATCTTATTATTCATTCATTGGCAACAAATTTTGACAACAATTTTTAAATGATTTACTGAGTCTTTATATTCATGTAACTGTCTTTGTAAAAATAGTTTACACACAGTTAAATTTGCCATTTATAAGTGGATCAATTAATTTGGACATTAGCCATTATTACAATCAAGGTGGAGAACATTTGTATCACTCCAAATTTCTCTTGTATCTGTGTTTTTGGTGTTAATAACTTTTAAATTGCTTCCTTTATTTTTTTATTTTGAATTAGTACAAGTACACGGTATGCAATAAGTACAATACTCGTGGGAGTTGGTACATGTGCATCACGAATTTTTAACTCTATTTCCTTTCTCCTTTCCATCCTCCACTCGTTCTCCACCCCTGCACCCCCATCTCATTTGCCAAAGATTTATATCTTCGTTTCCTATGGTCTATCTTCCTGCTCTAAATTATTTATTCTTTGGGTTTCTCATATAGGGGAAATCATGTGATATTTAACTTTCTCTTATTAACATGTCTCAAAGTGCAAGCCATTCATTCTCCCACAAATGAATCAGTTACCCTTCTTTATGACAGAGTAGTAGTGTGGTGTGTATGTTTACCACATTTTCTTTGTTCATTCACCTGTTTATGGAGATATAGGCTGCTTCCAAGTTTTAGGTATTATTAATTGTGCTTCTACAAACATGGTTGTGCATATATCACTGTTGTATGATATCTTTAACACTTTTAAGAAAATACCCTTGAAGGGATATAGCTGAGTCAAACGGAATTTCTATTTCTTCATGTTTTGAGAACTCTCCATACTTATTATAAATGTTATGGTTCACTAGGGGAACAGATTTCCTATAAAACATAGTAGCATATAATATATAAAGGATTTACAAAGTAGGTTTGAAATAGCCATCTGCAAAGTCAAGGGGTGGGGGGAGAACGCAGCCACAGAGTGGCTCTCTGTGCAGGCAGAAGCAGAGGATCCAGCCCATTGTGGAAGGCCTGGGGCTCGCTTTAGGATCTGGTGTGGGTCTGTGTCAGAAAGCAGGCAGGTCTGCATTGGAAGGCCGGAGAGAGTCCTGGAAGCCAGAAGGTGCAGGAGAAGAACACCCAAGGGCGACGGCAAAGACGGAGCAGCCTCTTGGCTGGTGCCACCAACATCCAGAGAGTGCCTTCCACTCTTAGTTTGTAATTTACATGTCAATCATCCACAAATACACCCAGAACTGTACTCCACTCATCCTCTAGGCATTTCTTAATGCATTCAAGTTGACATCACAATGGTCTATCACACTGATTTCCACAGGAACTGTACTATTGGACATCCCACCAACAATGGAGAAGGGTTCCCCTTTTCCTACAACCCTGCCAGAATTTGTTTTCTGAGATGTTGATGACAACCATTCTTTCTGGAGTAGTATGGAATCACAGTGCTGTTTTTGATTTGCATGTTGCATTTCTCTAATGGCCAGTGATGCTGAGCACTTCTTCATATGCTTATTGGTCATTTGTACTTCTTCTGAGATGTGTCCATTCATTTCACTTGCCAATGTTTGATTGGCTCTTTATTGTGGAGGGCTGTATCCTTTTAGAGTCAACTTCCTCTCCATCACCCAGCCTGTGAAATTATCTTTTTATTGTTTTTCTCTCTTCCTCTTTCGTGTGTGTGTGTGCGTATGTGTGTGTGTGTGTGTGTGTGTGTGTGTGCAAGTGTGCGTGCGGACACATGTGCATTGCTAGATATCAAACCCAGGGCCGCACACATGCTAGACAAACTTTCTATCACTAATATCCACCCTAGCCATACTGTATTTTTCTCTATTACTCTAGTTCTTCATTTTCTAGACTTTTGTGTAAATGGAGTCATACACTACATAGTGTTTTGTACTATAGTGTTTTCTCTTAGCATAATGCTTTTGGGAGTTACCTGATGCTGTTGCATAACCTGCTGATTCCTTTTTATTACTGAGTATTACTTCAGAATATGAATTTAGAATAATTCTTTTATTTACTGTATTCATTTGTTGATAAATGCTTGGCTTATTTTCAGTGTAAGGCTACTATGAGTGAAGCTACTATGAATATTGTTATGGTTTGTGTTTAGTTGTTCCTCCAAAGCCTCACGCAGTTATGGGGCAGGCTTCTAGAGTCTGTGCTAAATCCATGATCCAGTGCTGGGATTATGGGTGTGAGTACTACACCTGGCCTGGGTTGGAGAGCCTGAATGCAACATAAAGGAGACAGACTTGCTCTCTGTTGCCATTGTTGCCACGGCTCCTCCCTTTTGTTCTTGCTGTTTTGCCGTTGTCTGCTGCCATGAGCTATTGTCCTCTGCTATGTGCCAGTGTGCCTTGAAGCCAGCTTTGCATGGACTGAAACCTCCACAAACTGTGAACTAAATAAATTTTCCCTTCCTTCATTTTGGGTGTTGGGTATGTTGTCCGAGCAATGAGAGAAAAGTAACTGAGACAAATATTTATGAATAAATCCTTGGATGGACCCATACATTTATATTTGTAAAAGTAAAATGGGCAGGTTGTGTGGTTAATTTTGTTTAAGAAGCTGTCAGAATATGTTCCAAAGGTAATTACACGGTTTCCTATTCCCACTAGCAATGACTGAAGTAGTTCAAGTTGCTCCACAGTCTCACCAGTACTTGCCAAAGGCAACTTTTTATTTTAGTTCTTCTACTGAAAGCCTGGTGATATCTTACATGGTTTCATCTACATTTCCTGAATGACTAACATTATGCATTTTTTAAATATATTACATGTCTTCTTTCTAGGATTGGCTATAGGAGAACCAGCTTTGTTTTTGTTTTCTATAATAAGCTTCACATTTAAAGCTTCTGCCTAAAAATTCATGATGATTTTGAGTTTTAATTTCCATTATCACTGAAACAAGGACCCACGCTAGCCAGGGACCACACTCTGAAACCCAAACTGAGGCTGTTCTGGCCTTGCTGAAAAATTTACATGACTTCAAATTTAATCAGTCATGCATGTTACTGGGTAGAGCTAAGAAATGACTCTTTGGGCAGCAATGGCAGCCCATAACAGTTCCCTAACCCATGTTTTCCTTTACCCTGCCTCTACCTTGGATTCCTGGAGTGTCAGGACTAATTTCATTTATGGGCTCTGGTCTATCCTGTAATTACGATTCCTGGAAATTAAAAATAATCAGGAATTACATAATGGGGCTCTGTACTTTCCCTTCCTTTCTTTTTTTTTCTCTCCCACCCTACCTGCTCCTATTGGCTTCTTAAAGAAAGAAAGGTATTTGAGTAACTGTCTGTTATCATTTTTACTTAAAGATTAAATAAAAGGAACCGTTCCTATCTTAGATACCTAGAGAAAATTCTAGTGTTTGTATCTGGAAGTACATGCTGACTTAGTATAATTTTATGTGTTTTATATGGTCTCTGTTGATTATTCTGGTAGTTGATCTCTGTTTACAATTAGTTTGGTAAAGATTTTTTTAGAAGTATATTATGGCTGGCAACAACTGAAAATTTGCTCCAAAATTCACCAGAGAACTTCTCTCAAAGTCCTTAAAACTATCTTTAGTGAGGCTATCTGCAACTGCTTCATTTTTCTGTTTTATTAACTCATCCTACTTTTTAAAATTTTTCTTTCTTGGGCTGGGGAGATAGTGCAGTGGAATAAGTGCTTGCCAGGCAAGTACAGGGTCCTGAGTTCAATTCCCAGTACTGCAGTTAAATAAATAAATAAAAAATAAAAATTTTCTCTTTTGATTTGGTGTAAACATATCTCTTAAACAGTGTCATGGCAAGGTTACGACAGACTTTTGGCTGCTTTTTCTCCTGTTGTTTTAACTGGAAACAGCAGATATTTGAGGGTTAACAAAATCACTGGAGACCAAAGGGAAAAAAACTCAAGGAGAGGATTTTCTCCTTTTCAGTCACCGAGGGTGGTAGCACTGCTGGACCAATCTCCTTCTAGGTGCTCAAATTGATTTGTTTCAGTTACCTCCATGACTGGTGAACCCCACAGCTCTCCACAGACCCATTGTGCCCCTTCCCCAAACTCCAATACTCTGCAGGCTTGAACACAGTGAGGCAATTTGGCATGAGACCAAGCCAGAGGATATATTTCCAGCTTCTTGTTTGGAAAAATTGGTGTTTTAGAAAATGTTCTGTTTGGTTTTAGTTTCCTTCAAACCTAAAGTAGGCAACTTGATCCTACTGTCTTCCGAGAGCCCACTGAGGCATGTCTCAGCTGACTGATCCACTTATAGGTATAGCTATCAACTGCCACTAATAAAAAAGCGATTTTATCCCAGTATTCAGGACACAGAGGCAGGAAGATTGTTGCAAGTTGGAGACAGCTACAAAGTGAGCTCAAGGCCAGTCTGAACTGCATAGCAAGACCCTGTCTCAAAAAGACGTTAAAATAACAAAAGGTGATTTTTCTTTTGTAATGCCGTGTAGCTATGATATCCTTTGGGATTAAAATAGTGATCTCCAAATGAGTCCTGGGGGAAGCATTTTACAAAATTTTGAACTTCGCATGAAATTCTTCAAAATTGTTTTTGTAAGGACACTGTCATTCCATATTTTGGCAAGGATATTTCCTGCATTGTTCAACACCATTAAGCTTACAAATAACATTATGGCCACTAAGTTTGATAGAGTCACTTTTATATTCTATGATTTAAATTAGAATTTTGTATTTGATATGCCCAGCTTAATATTTTTTTGTAAACAACCTTAAAATAACTCTCAACATATAATTATAGGGTTAACTTTCTCTTTTGCGGCTGTCTGTTTACTCTGGGATAATTTGAGAATGCAAGTTTGCTTCAAAAGTCTGTTATTTTAGCCAATTCTAGTTGAAAGGTAACATCTATGTATTAACTGTTGCTCATTTGAGACTAAAAACAGG
>PVKN010032601.1:0-12230 GCA_004027915.1 Capromys pilorides
TTCATGCCTGGAGGTACTGGGAGGCCCTCAGTAATGAGGCTCCATTTGCTCTCAGCTTGTCAACTGGCTTCTCGAGTGCTGAAGACGTTCCAGGAAGTGTAGCCTAAAGTGTGAATGGAGCCTCCAGCTGACAGTAGCCACCAGCCCGCCTCTCAGGGCCTGCCGTGGGCACAGCGGCTTTGCGTCTGATGTCACCGAGGTCCTAGAGTCTGTGCCTCTCCTCAGCTGGGAGGAAACGGGACCCTGGGGCTGCGGAAGCCGCAGCCTGAGACAGGCACTTCTTGCCTGTCCCAGAGGCCCAGGACTAATCCACAGGACCAGCACTCGCTAATGGCTTCCAGGCCCAGCTAACAGAGGAGCAGCCCAGCGGTAAGGCCCCGGCCCCTAGAGGCTCAGGTCCCCCCAGGCTTGCTCCTTGGGGTGCTTCACCTTCCCAGGCACTATGCTCAGTAGGGTGAGTTCTTCTCTCTCAGCACGTTTCCCCACCCTCCAGGGGGATGTGCCACATGAGATCGCTGTCCCTGCAGCCAGTGCATGCGGACCAGATGCCGCCAGCAGCTTGCAGCCCGACACTAGCTGCCACAGAATCTTGCATTCTGGCTGCCTCCTGGTGTCCACCCGACACACAGTGTGGTCTCAGGGCTGCACTTCCCTCCGTGGATTCCCGGAAGGCGGGACCACTCCCTGCAACCCGACCTCCCACAGAGCCGGGACTGGCAGGGTGTGAGGACGCAGCCCCCTGTGTGAGTGTGGCCCCTTCTGGATCCTTGGGCTGGAGCATGGGTGTGGACCCAGAGGGAGTCAGGACCCAGGAGCAGGCTGCGTGTCTGTCCCCAAGAAGAGAAGCCGTGACCCTCAGAATCTACCCTGTGCCTGTAGGAGTAGTGGAACCTGGGCCAGCCGCGGGCAGGCCTCGGGGAGGACCCTGGCCCTCGCCTCGGCAGAGTGAGGGTCTGGACACGGGAGGGTGGGGGCCGTGGTTTCCTCCTGTGAGCTGAGTGCTTGCTGCTGAGGAGTTGGCGAGCGAGTTTGGTACACTCAGTGTCACGGCCCCGCCTGGCCCTGTGCCGTCAGAACCGGTGTGAGCAAGGGCGTGCGACACATGCGTCCCTGGGCCTGGTAGGAGGACCCTGTGCAGAGCCCCACACTGAGCCGGCCCTACCCGGTGGGGCCCAGGGCCCCCTGCCTCTCCTTCCTTCAGGTCACCATGTGACCCTCACTGTGGGTCCTGGTGGCGGTGGTGCTGTGGGCAGCCCAGACCAGCCCAGTGGCCAGAGGAGGCAGGTGACCCAAGGGCCGCTGAGCAGCTCAGAGCAGCTGGCAGCACAGGGTCCCCCTGTTCCCAGTGCCGCCCTTGCCTCCTGGGACAGGACCTCACCTGAGGTCGTCTGCTTCAGTTTTTCATTCTTCTTTTTCCTCCATTTCCAGGGCTTGAAGATCCGGCCCAAGGTGGCCAGCTTGCTGTTCCTCCTCACGGGGGGAGTTCGGATCCCTGAGACCAGATACTCGGAGCGTACAGCGGGGGTTCGGTCCATCTCATCTGCAGGACGAGAGCCAAGGGAAGGTCACAGGTGACCACCGGGCTACCTGGCTCCAGGGCCCAGGTGAGGCCCTCAGATTCCGGAGCTGAGCAGGGTCCTGGGGGGTGGGGGTGCTTGGGGCTCCTGATGAGCTGTGTGCCCTGTGCGGGAGCCACCTGCTGCACCTCCCTGCAGGGCTTAGGGCCTAGAATTTCTAACTCCCGGTCCTGCCCCAGGGCCTCTGCTCCATGGTGCCTGCATCCTCTCTGCTCTTTTCCTGGCTTTTCTCTCTCCAGAAACATCTGTTTAGCTAGCTCCTCATTCCTCCAGGAAGTCTGCCTGCCCCAGGCAAAGGGAGGCCTTTTGCAGGCCATTTGTGTGGGCACCCTGGGCCCTGCCCAGCTCTCGGAGGGCAAGAACAGGCATGGCATGACTGCAGACCAAAGCATAGGGCCTGACACCTGAGGGCCCAGTGACCAGCTGCAGAGAGGTCGTTCCAGGTGCAGACAGAGGAGGAGGAGGAGGCTGACTGCGGAGCCTGGGCGATATGCACAGATGGTGCCGCCTACCTGGGTGACAGCATGAGGAGGGTAAAGCAGGGGCAGAGAGAGACCTGGACAAAGCTGCGGATCACAGCCGCCCAGGGCAGCGTGCGCAGGGCCTCCGGGTGTGACTGCGCACAGGGGTGTGCACAGGCCAGGGCAGCCTCGTGCCCGGAAAATGTCTGCCCTTCTCCCCACCCAAATGGGGAGCAGCTCTGTCAGCCGGGGCTGGGAAGGCAGGAGATGTACATGTCCTAGGGGCTACACTGGAACCCACGGCATGTCCCCTGCAGTGGCAAGGCTCAGCTGCAGCCTCGGGGTCTCGGGGCAGAGGTCGCCCAAGGTCCCCTCCCTATGTACCTGCCTGTCCTCCGCTCTATACCGAGTGTCCACACCCAGGACTTAGTCCACCTCACTGCCTCCCTGAGCAGGGGCTATGACTCCTGCTCTCTAATGACCCTGAGCCCCAGCAAGACCCCAGAGGCTGGAGGAGCGGAGCCGCACAGGGGCCACCAGGAGTCCAAGAGCCAGAGCTTGTGGCAGGGCAGGATCCTCTGACCCAGGGAAAGGCTCTGTTTCTCTTGGCACTGCCCAAGCCTCCCTGGGCCACCACTGACCCTGCAGCCCGCTATGGCCCCCCTAGGAATTGGGGAGTGACAGCATCCAGCTGTCCACGGGGCAGTGCCTCTGTGCACAGGGACCATGGGGCTAGCTAGCAGCTCCGGGAGAGAACGTGAGGCGTGGCCGCCGGAGGGCTACCTCAGTAGGGCCTCCCTGTCTCTCTGAGCCTCAGTTTCCCCCTCTGTGAAGTAGAGGTCGCAGGTAGCCCTGTCAGGATTGCAGGCTCGTGGTGACATAGGGTGACCATAAAGCCTGAAAACGGAGGCCAACAGCACAATAGGAGACGTATGGCTAGTATACGAGGTCCATGTACAATGTCTACGTCCAGACCCGATGGTCACTTGGATAGATAGACCTGGTGGGTAGAGGTAACTTTCAGAGAAAGAGTCACTCTCATAATTCATACTACCACAGTATATGACCACGTTACGGAGATAGCATGGCTCATGGCTGTGCGTGGTGTTACGCTACCCTCAGATCTGTGAGCTCCAGGTTGCGTCCATCCCACAGGGGAGCGAACTGTTAACCATTTTCATCGGCCACAGAACTACCAGTGCTGGTAGCCACTGTAAGACCTCCCATGCTGCCGCTTGGGAGACCATAAATTACCACCCGCACCATAGGGCCGGGGTGGAGCCAAGACGGGACGGGCAGGGCAGCCCCATGCTCTAGTTAGTCATGAATCCGTTAATTTTTCCAGGTCCTATGTCTACCACTGGCAGGAAAGCAACGCTGGAGGCAAGCCGTTCTGCTCGTCTGGGCGGCTCTGCAAGCCACTGCGGGGGCTCCTTCCCGGAAGTCTAGAGCCACCGCATTGCTGCGACGTGCGCATGCGCATGCCAGTAGCGGCGCAACGGGCAAGAGCGAAATCTTGGGAGCCGCGCGTGCGTCCACCGCCAGGTGCACGGGAGAAGCAAATCCCGTGGTGTTTACTCCCGAGGGAGTTCCGCTCCACCCAAAGAAGCAGCCTGCGTCCCCGCAGAAAGGCGGATGCACCTTGAGACCACGGCAGTAGTCAGACACTCGAGCTTAAACATCGCATGGGTTTTCTTACATGAGAAACCCAAAGTATAAACAATTTAAAGAACAAAATACAGGACACGCAGCGGGAAGCAGCTCCACCTCAGCGACGTAACAGGCTGCAGGTGCGCTGCGCATGCGCAGGAGCTCCCGGCGATGGACGCCAGCGCCGTGCACGCACACGCACACGCGCGTGCACGGACACGTGACCAGTGAAGTCGCAGCAGCAGCAGCGCCGCTGTCCACTGTGCCTTTCCGGGTGCGCACTGGGCCCGCCAGGCCTGCCCGCTGCCCCCTCCCCACCCCACTGTGCGTGTGGGGCGTCGCGACGGCCCTTTCCTCCCAGCACCTGCTGTTCCCTGTCCCTGTCCTCTCGTTTCCGTCTCCTCCCACGGGCACCAGATGGAAGCGGAACTGCCAGTCTACGCGGCCGGCCGGAGGAGGCTGGCTCTCCTAGCAGGAAGAGGATCGGGTGGGGTCCCTAAGCCCCTGGGGAGGGGGCTGGGGAGGAGGCGGCGAGCGAGCCTGCCTGTGTACACCTCGCTCCTGCGTGAAGGCTTCGTGGCTACGACTAGAGGGTCACACACAGTGAATCTCCGGAGCAAGAAGGGGGCCATTAGGAGGGGTCCCAGCAGGGCTACAGAGACACTGCAAGGGCTCCGGAGGGCACCTGCACGGCCCAAGCAGCCTAGCAGCTGGGGTGAGGAGCGACCCATAGAACAAACTGCATATCCGCGCCCAGACCTGGCTGTATTTAACGCCTCCTCCGCCACGACCCCGGGCAAGCGGCCGCATTTCCATGCTGGACCCTGCATTGATCCCAGTGCCCCCCCCCCAAGCCCCACCCAAAGTCCCTGCCACAAGGGGGGGGGGGGTGTTCAATCTCTGCTGTGCCCTAGGGAAGAGGGTGGGGCTCACAAACAAGGCTCCCTGAGCAGGTGTGGCTGGAGGGGTGGAGGGGTGCACAGAGCTCATCGTGCCAGTAGTGGGGCTGGCATTCTCAGGCCTGTGCCTGTGTTGGCAGAGGAAAGGGACGCAGGACGTCCTGGCCCCTCCCTGGCAGTCTCTGCAGCGGCGCTCTGCTCCCTAGAGTCCCTGAGGATTCCAGGAGGTGCAAAAGAATTAGCAGGTCCCCCCCACAGCCTCCCAGGAACAGTGGTGCTAAGTGCCAGGGCCACCTCTGACACCTCTCAGGCGTTAGCAGCTAATTACAGAGACACCTCCCCACACGTAGCAGCTGCTGAGGACGGCACACAGCTCCAGCAGAGGCGGGAGGCAGGAGCCACCCCGATCAGCCTCAGCTGCCATACTGGGGTGCAACTTTTGCCATGGGAACTAACTTCACTCCGTGAGAGTAGCCACAGGACCCTCCTTTGTCCCTGAGCCTGTCCCACCCACATTGGCCCCTGGCATTCTTGATTATGGATTACTGAAATACACATTTGAGTGCCTGAGGATCCAGACGCGGGGGCCCCAAATGCTGGCACCAGTCTCAGTCCCCACTGTGTGGCTCTGGTGCCTGCTCCCTCATGACCTCGGGCATTTCTGCTCGCTCACATCTGCCAGTGGGCTCTCCCTGTTTTCCCCTCATGTCCTGAGGACAGAGCTCTGTAAACACAAGGGAAGGGTACCCCGGGCACCTGGGTTGTGCCCAAGGGTGGCCTCTTAGTGAAAACAGGGGCTCCTTGCGCTGGGTGATGCTGGAAGATGAGGCTTTCCCTGGCTTGATCCCCTCATTCCTTCTTTTGGCCACAGGTCATTCATCAGATGATGGTCTGAGGGTGCGCTGAGTGTGGGGGTCACCTGAGCTCAAGACAAAGCAGATGCCATTGCCACAGGCTCCCCCACGAGAAGCTCACGCCGTCACGGACCCTCACGGAGGAGGAACGGCAGAGAACCTCTCACCTGCAGACAGACCTGAGCTGTGGAGAGGAAGATGAGAAGTCGGGGTGCGGGCAGA
This sequence comes from Capromys pilorides, assembly GCA_004027915.1. Taxonomy (NCBI): domain Eukaryota; kingdom Metazoa; phylum Chordata; class Mammalia; order Rodentia; family Capromyidae; genus Capromys; species Capromys pilorides. The sequence continues at coordinate 5,664 of PVKN010032601.1, forward strand.
GCAGGCAGCCTCCCCCTCCTGGGTGTTTTTGTTTGGCTGCTCCAGCGTGGGTGTCTGTGTTTAGAGCCCGGGTGCCATACATGATGGCTACACTTGTGGTGTGGAGCTGAAACGTACACGTGACATCTTGGCATCTTTTCGTCCCTTCCCCTTTCTTCTGTCTCCCCACTCCTTCCACTTTTGAGGCCCTTCCCATTTGCAAACGCTTGCTCTCCTTCCAGTTTTTTGCCTTTCAATTCTTCTGCTCCGCCTTCCCCAGGGCCTTCCCCGCATTCGTTATTCCTTGATTGCTGGATGCTGGCCATCCTCTCTGGAGTGCGGTGGACTCCGTGTGCTGTCATCTGAGTGTCTCCGATGGCCAGTGATTCCCCTCCCTCACTGAGCCCTCCCTGGCCCCTGCTTGCAGTCCGTCTGCAATACTCACAGACACTGACTTGGGATGAATAGCACTGGGGCTGGGGGCCCTCCTGTGGGCAAGTCAGGCGCAGAGAACGCTGGGCAGCAGGGGGGGCCAGCTGTGGGGCGCAGCTCTTCCTCCTGGAAAGGCTGTCGGGGTGTGCAGAGGTTGGGGAGGAATTTGAGCTGGGCACTGGAATCCCAGTGGAAGTTAGATGAAAGGCTCAGAGTCCCCGAAGTGTGGCAGCGTGGAGCCCTTTGGGGCCAGCAGTAAAACTGGTCTCTGCGGTTCAAAAGCCCAGTGAAATTTTTATGTATAAAATTTGGCTCTACACTGAGAAGCCAACTTCTGCCATGCCAGTTAGTGTCTGTCTGTCTGTCTGTCTGTCTGTCTGTCTGTCTGTCTGTCTGTCTCTCTCTCTCTCACAAACACACACACACAAAAGCAGCATTAGCTGTCATCAGCACTGATGAAAATAACTGCAAGACTAAACCCTAAGCAAAAAGACAAAACAATGTCATTGATTATATATTGCTAAGTGACAAACAAATTAGGTAGTCCTTCGTGCTCCTAATTTCCCAGCGTGGACCTGTGCCCCTGAACTTGGGAACCTGTGAGTGCATGGCATACGCCATAAAAGAGACAAAGTTGAGTTTGGGGAGGTGGGCAGGGCCTGGTCAAGAACACACGTGTCTTGGGGACGGGCACACCACTGAGGGACTTGGTTCAAGTGTAGTCTCATGGTGAGGCCACACAGAAGCGAATCTTGCTGGAGACAGCAGCTCTGGGGAACAGGACTAAAGGCACAGCGGGAGGAGACGTCACCCTTCCAGGGCATCCAGGGGAATGGGGCTCCGTCATCACGGTCAGTTGTGACAGCAGCACCGCAGAGCACCTGCTGCATGCCACGCAGTGTCCTCGGCACTAGCCCAACTGATCTCCTTCCCTTGCGCGACCCCAGAGGACAGGGCTATTTTTAATTGTGCATCAATAGATGAGGAAGACTGCAGGCGGTGAAGTGAACCAATTCTTCACAAGCGGTAAAGGACAGAGCAGGATCAAAGGGACACAGCGGGGCCATCGGGGTCAGAGCAGATGCTGCTGTCGGGGAGGACGGTGGAGCAGGAGAGCACTTGAGAGGGCGAGCGGTGGAAGCAGCTGCTACCCAATCCTGAGAAGCCACCGGGGGAAAAGGCCCGGTCCTTGGGGCCAGGCTGCCAGACAGGTGGCTCAGCTGCCAGCTCACAATAAAGGCTGCGTGTTTTAATAGATCAGCCCCCCAGCATGGGCCTGAGCCTGCAAAACCAAATTCTAGAGGTGGCTTTCAAATTTCCTTGAGGTAAGATTTGTGGAAAATTCTCAACCCAGGATGGAAGGGTGTGGCCGTTGGGGGGTACTGATCCTAGGACCAGAAAGGACCGCTCCCGCTGGGGTCCCAGAATGGAACACAACCCTCAGGCTGCACAGGTCACACCGCAGGGGCAGAAAGGGGATGGCTGCTGGCATGGAGAGCCCGGGAAAGGGTGCAGACACTGGAAAGTGCATGTGGCTCTGTCCCCGGGTCCTCTGCGAGCATCCTCATAGCTCTACGAGCTTGTCCACGAGAACCCGCGGTCCACAGCAGCATGGTTGAGGAGAAGCAGGCTGTTTTCCAGTGTGAAGGGAATGGGACGCTGTCCACATGCCAGTGATTCTTGGTGTCAGTGCCCAGCACAGGCCACGGACACAGGCTACACGGTTGAACAAGCAGATGAACACATGAATGAACGACACAGCCTCGGATACTGCCGCTGGTTAGTATGACCCTGGAGCCTTCTCTAGGCCCCTGTGTGGATTGCTTCAATTCTGCATCAGACCCCAGGCCTCACTTAGACCCCTGAAGCTCAGTTCTGGAAGCCCCAGGGGAAACCACCAGATTGCTCTGAGCTCTGTGGTCAACCACGATTTACATTTAGCAAGTGAAGGTTCTGGGCAGGTAAGCAATGGTTAAGTTTAGGGCCACAAAGCCAGTAAGTGGCAGGGCAGGCATGGTGGGCCAGACTCAGCAAAGCTCCCACTTAATGCCAGGGGAGTTAAGAGTCAAGGCTCTGAGAAGTCCTGCTGTAATTAATCCTGGTGAGGGCTTAAGCCAGCTTTTCTAAACAGACCAGTCAGGTACCCTGAATCAACGTAACCATAACCGCACAAAAGCTACAGATGGAACGTAAGTGATTAACCTTGAGGAAGCAGTGCCAGTGTGTTCCCCTGAAGTGGTGTTAACAGCTATTTATTTTAGGGAAATGAAAGTCTCTCTACCAGAATCTATTCCAGTGTTCATAGGACTCTCCAAGATCTCAACAGAAGTGGGGTCAAGACACTCCCCAAGTCGTAGGTCCTCTACAGCTAAGTCCCCACCTAGCCCTGAGGCTGAAACGAGGACCAGACAGACAGGCATCCCATCACGGATGCCTGTGACACCAGTGGAAAATCAAGACATTACTGAAGCAGCCTCCCCCACCCCATGTGTGTTATGGAAAAAAACATCGCATCCGACTAGAAAGCCCATCTGTTTCGTATCAAGCCATAATTTTGCCAATGGCCACTGGTGCCCGGCAGGCAGATGGCCAGTTCTCCGAGTAAAAATCAGCTCTGCTCTGTAAATCAAGTGGATCTGGAAGTGTCCTGTGGAGCCAGGAGGCATGAAGGGTCAGAAGGAGGAAGGAGCCGGAAAGAGGCTGTTAGTATCATCCCTTCTGTTATTGGGTTTAGGAGGCGGTTGCTGCTGTCTCTGGACAGAGTAAATTCTTTTAAAAATTCTCCTGCAGAAAGCCACCTTGGTTTTTGCAAGGGCTACAAACTCGTTTTCTGAGGAATCCTTCCAAAACTCCATGTTTTATATGCAGGAGAAAAGAAGGAGCACTTCGGAGGAAGGAAGCAGCACATGGGGCCCGAGAGCACAGCCACGGAAGCTGGGACACACTGCAGTCTGAGCTGGAGTCTGGGTTCCAGACCCGACCTCCCAAAGCCACAGCGTGTCAGAAGCTTCGCCCCCACCGCACAGGGACAAGGGAGATGAATGTCACGTGTTCTGCGCAGGAGCCAGGTACTCTCTGAGCTGGGAAGACACGAAGCCAACACACTTTCTATTTCTCTCTCTCTCTCTCTCTTTTTTTTTTTTTTCTTTTTTGGATACTTTTACAGTTTAATTTGCAAACAGAATTTTTATAACAAATTCTTTTTAACCAAGTCATACCTTGAAAACTGTTCATATACAGAAAACCCAGGGAATAGTGTGAACTGTTGATTGTGGAAGGCCTGAAATTACATTATGACAGTAGAAAATACAAGAGGTAGAAGGGAACTGAAGACTAATGCAATGGTAGATTCACATCTATAGCTCTGCGGCACTCACAGCATAGATTTCTATTTTGAAAATGGATCCTGCATTCACTCTGCATCTGTCAGGGATCGGCAAACATCTGGAAAGGGGCAGATGCAGGCCACATGGTCTCCGTGGCAACCACTCCGCTTAGCAACTAGAGCAGAAACTGTGGCCAGGGATAGGAGCAGGGCCCATGGCTGTATTTCAATAAAGCTTTATTGACAAGAGCCGTAAGTGAGCAGCGTGGTCCATGGGTTTGACAACCCCTAGCCGAAGCAACCCCTTTGGACATAATTTCAGTGGCCAACTACTACTGGGTGCCCCAAGAAGAGGGGAGGCAAATGGTCTCGGGTCTTGGTTCTCTAACCTCAGCTCTGTTTCTAAACCCTGGGCTCCAGCTCCCCACAGCCCTGCAGCCCCAACCCCGCCCTCGGCATACAGAGTCCTGTATCCCGTTTCCGCTTAACAGCACAATGGATTTTAGGCTACCACACTGAGCTAGTATTCAGGGCTCCAGTTTCTTCAGTGTCCCTCAGCGACAGTCTCTCCTCTGCCTTCTATTCATGAAGCCCCCACCCAGGACTGTACCCCTTTTTGCTAATGAACTCCTGCTTACCCCTCAGGGTTCAACCCTCCACACTGAACCATTAGATTTCCCATCACCGGTAGTCTCCAGCCATAGCCTGTGGCATCACTTACAGTTCTTGACTTCTGTGTGTTTTATTCTCATAAGCCTCTTGGCTGCTTTGCCTTAAAGCAGAGGCCAGTTATGTCCTCCACAGCTGTCCCTGGAGGCCCTTGACAGAGAGAGGGCCCAGGCAGGACTCGATTGGCCTCTGAGGCAGTGAGCCAGGCCGCCTGTGCTCAGCCCCACAGTCCCTGCCTGGGGAACCTCATCCAGGCACCTCGGAAACGCCAGCTCCCACCAAAGCAGGTCGCGTCCCTAAGTTCGCTGCTTCATGACTGCAGAGTCTGCAGCTGTACATCACACACTGATGGAAGAAGAAAGCTTCTGCTGCAAGCAGAGAGTCATGCTACATGCCTGGAGGTGCCTGTGCTGGGCTGCCTGTCACCCTGTCCCATGGCCCGCAGGCATTCCCAGGACCATAGAGTGCCTTCCCTATGGTCACCCTATGCCCATACTCAGCTCTGCTGCAACCCCTCCATTGGACAATCTCCATGGTGTCCTTGGTGTCCCACCTTCTGTGGCTTTGCCCCATTTTGGGGGGCTGGGGGTGGGGCTCTGCAGCCTCCAGAAGCACATCGCCACCTCCAGATCTCAGATTAGCTGCCCTAAGGAAGGGTCCCCACCGTGTCACTCCTGACTCCAGCACGAGGAGACCCCAGCGCCCCATGCCACCCCAGAACTCTCTGCACAGCAGTCCCCTCCCTACAGCACACTTATCTCTCCAGCTTGGGGCTGTCTCTCCCTCAGGAGCCACGTCCTCCACCTCAGGGACCTGACATAGACACTGGACAGCGACGGCAGAAGCTTCCGGATGGAGACCAAGACAGAAAAAGGGTGGGGCTCCGGCTTAGGAAGGGATTTCTGGAAGGGTGACAACATCCCTCATGACTGTGACAGCGGTAGCAGAGGCGACATTCCCCGTGAGGATGGCCACGCTTCCTTCGTCCACTTGCCTGGGGACGGCCACCTGTGCTGCTGGCAACGCATGCTGGCCACCAGGAACAGCGTAGCTGTGGCCCCAAGGCACTGGCTTCCCTCTAATGCAAGTTTTCAGTATTTTTAGGTCTCTATCTATTGCTGGGACATAGTAAGTGTGATTAAAAAGTACGACGAGTGTTTAAAAAACTTTAAAAAAATTATTATAGTAAAAGAAACATGGCCATGAATCGCCTTCAAAATATTCCCTGGCCTTTGAGCATGCTTTCCCAGCATCCTCACCAAAGCTGAAGCAGTTCTAGAACTTTCCTTTCCTTTCCTTTCCTTTCCTTTCCTTTCCTTTCCTTTCCTTTCCTTTCCTTTCCTTAGTTCGCCCTGCGGCTGCCTCAGTGTCCTGAATCGACTTTGGACATCTCTCCTTTGTGGGCTTCTTGACTTCGGGCAGAGCCAGAAGCTGTGCGGGGCTAGGTGTGGTCGCTAAGGGTGCCTGGTGGGAATGCACGCCCATGTGTTCATCAGTCTGCCTTTCGGCTGGGCGGCGCTTGATGTCAGCATTCCCCATGCTTCCTAAAGACACCTCACAGAAGAAGAGGTCCAGAGCCACCTCAGGAGAGGCCCAAAGCTGTGGGACGTGTGTGGACGCAGCAGAGGAGAGTCTTGATTAGGGGGATTCGTGGCAGCCTGCATTTTTTAAATTTAAATGGCCACCATATATTTTCATCACCCTCTCATGACATTGCTGCATGGAACTTTCTGAGGAGCTGGCAAACTTCCTCCCACAAGGGCAGCACCATCTTCCACTCGCACCTGAGACAAAGTATTGACCCACGAGGTATCGGACCTTGAAAACATGATGCTGAGAGAAAAACCAGTCATGAGTAACCACGTATCGTGTGAGTCCATTGCTATGCAATGTCCTGAATAGGCAAATCCATGCAGAAAGAATGCAGATCAGTGGCTGCCAGGCTTGGGAGAGGACCAGCCCGTTGGAGCCCTTGAGTGTGAGGAAATGCCCTGGCATAGACCCAGGCCGTTGCTCCAAGGCCTTGTGAGTGGGCCAAGTGCTGCCACACTGTGTGCATCACCCCTGAGCACCCTGGGCTAGAGGCTGCGCGCATTCCTGTTCCTGTATCACTGCCCTTCACCTCCACACCATCAGCCATGAAGGCCGCATTCAGGTGCTGG
>PVKN010032602.1:0-12235 GCA_004027915.1 Capromys pilorides
GGGAAGGAGCTTGAGAGAGTGTGAGGCTGCCCCAGAGCTGGGGGACAGCGGCCTGGGAGAGGAGCAGCGGCGGTGGGGCGCGGCCGTGTCCCTGCGGCCTCCGGCCTCTGGGCTCACGCTGTCAGCCCCTGAGCCTTCCTCCTGCCCGCATCCCGCACAGTGAGTGTCGTTACCTGCACCAGCCACACCTTCCGCTGCAGCAACGGGCTGTGTGTGAACAAGGGCAACCCCGAGTGCGACGGGACGAAAGACTGCGACGACGGCTCGGATGAGGAGAACTGCGGTGAGTGGCTGTGGGGTGGTTCAGCGGGCGGGGGCTCGCGTGAGGGCGAGTGCCGAGTGGAAATCTGGTGCCTCGCTCACCCGGCTCTGGCAAGTGCAAGGACCTGAGTTGGATCCCTGGTACCACAGCTGCGCTAGCCCCAGAACTTTGGGCATGCTGTGCCAGCTCTGAAACCAGGCGTGGTACTATAATCCCAGCACTAGAGAGGCCGAGTCAGGAGGCTCACTATGAGTCCAAACTGCGCAGCGAGAGCCTGTATCCAATAGATACGTAAGTAACACTAAAGGAAGGCTGCCTCTGCTGCCTGGGCAGAGGTTGTGCCGTGGCCCAGCTCTGCCCGGACGAAGGATGGGCACCTCCCTCTGCATCACAGACACGGTGCCCAACACCCACAGCTTCCAGGAGGAGAGGTTTATGTGAACTCAAGGTCCACAGCCAGTTAGATGGCTCCCAGGTAGAAAATGGCGTGGGAGAGGGGCAGAGTGGAGGAAAACCTGCTCAGGCTGGGAGGCCAGGAGCAAAGAGAAGGGAGGAGCTGGGGGAGACGAGGTCTTCCAGGTCACCCCGCAGTGCTATAGCCTCCTGTGGCCAGACCCGACCTCCGCGCAGCAAGTCGGGACCCCGTCACCTCCAGAAGCCCTGCTTTAGAGTGCACGGGGCCTGTTCTAAACCACAGCAGGGACCCAGGCAGCCAGCACCTCGGACCTCAGCTACTTGGCTGGTGCGTGGGCTTCGGTACTGGCCTGGTCCTGCTCTGTGGAAGGGGGCGAGGGCAGGGCTTTGAGCTTGGGAGCAGTGCAGAGGGTGGCGAGGCGGACGTCAGGTTGGAATGCTTCCGGAGGAGCCTCGCACTCCGCCCCAGCACGGCCGTGTCCAACGCCAGCGCCCCTGCGCGGGGTCCCCCATGCTGGGAACGCGCCTCTCCTGGGTGCAGAGCAGCGCCTCAGCGCGCCTGTCCTCAGTGCTCTGTATCCTCTCTAGACTGTGGGCAGCGGTCATTCACCAAGAAAGCTCGAGTGGTCGGGGGCACGGACTCTGAGATTGGCGAGTGGCCCTGGCAGGTGAGCCTCCATGCCCTGGGCCAGGGCCACGTCTGCGGCGCCTCCCTCATCTCTCCTAACTGGCTGGTCTCAGCGGCACACTGCTTTGTGGATGAAAACAGTTTCAAGTAGGTGTGGGGGTCCTGCGGGGGTGGGGTGGGGGATTGGCACCTGGGCTGGGCAGGACAGTGGAGGGGTGGCAGATATTTGAGACTGGGGCTTAATAGTAGAACTAGTAAAACTCTTCATGGGGTGGTCAGTGTCTGGCACTCCAGGTCCACCTGCAGCAGGCCAGGCAGGTCTGTTTGTGTCCCCTCAGTCGCAGACTCAGAGAGGTAACGGCTTTTGGCAGGGCCAGACCTGTGCCGGGAGCGACAGTTCCGAAGCCCGCTTCTCAGTCTGCACTGTGTGGCTCCTTGGCACAGGCTCGTGGAGAGCTTTGGCTCTCGGCTTCAGCTCCGGCTTGCAGAATGCAGGTGACCTTGGCAAAGTTACCTGGCCGCCCAGGTGTTGGGCTCCTCCCTGGCGTTGTGATGCCGAAAACGGAATCTGATGATGTGCCCTGCTATTCCTGCACATGGTGGGCACGGACCAGAAAGGGGTCATGGGTGGCCCAGGACTAGGAGAGCAGGCACAGGGTCTGAGAGGCAGGACAGGTGGCAGGAGCAGGGCATGGAGCTGGGGCATGGAGCTGGGGCAGTTTGTGTCTCCGCTCCTAGTCTGCTAGGCTTCTTGGCGACTGGGGAGGGGGCCTGCTCGGACACACCCCCACCCCAGTAGCAGGCCTTCCTGCTGGCTGCAGGCAGCTCAGGGGCAGTGAGCTTTTGTAGGAGGCAGAGGCATGCGCATGGGGAGGCCAGGCAGGTAGGTGCGTGTGGCTGGGCTGGTGGTGGGCACAGAGCTAGCTCGCTCGTCCCCAGCCTCAAGGGGCTCTGGCCATGCGGTCTTCAGCCCAAGAGCGTTCTCCTTTCTCCCTGGTCTCCACCTGGGCAGGAATGATTTACCTTTCCTTTGAGGGTGATGGGGGCTTCCCTACGAGTTTTTAAGCTACATTGGAATTCCAGAACTCAGATTGCCAAGGTGGTAGAGAATTCTTTGTGTCTTTCACATAGAACCTCTCAGTGATAACGTAAGAAACTAGCACCAGCCCTTGCTGTTGGCCAAGCTTATCAGGAGTCATCAGGTCTCCTGCCAGTGTCACCAGTGCTCCAGGCCAGGATGCGGGCTGGGGCCATGCCCTGTATCTCCTGGCCTGTGTCCATAGCACTGTGGTCCAGGACCCCTTCTTAGTCTCTTTGGCAGCCCGAAGGCCACTGGTGCTGCAGAATATCCTCTACAGGGTCTAAGGTTTTTCTGGATTAAGGCAGGGGTGTTTGGAAGGACCCCCATCATGTCCCGCTATGGCTTGTGTCTAGGTGTCCCCCCCAAAGCCTCATACAGTCTCGGGAGGCTTCTGGAGTTTGTGATTGATTACTGTGGGTGTGGGTGCCGCACCTGCCCTGGGGCAGGGAATTGGCTTTACAGTGTAAGGAGGGGAGAAGGGCTGGCTGCCCGAGCTGCTGCCACTCCTGCATTTGCCCTTCTCCTCTTTGCCGAGGCCATGAAAGGTTGCTCTCTGCCATGTGCCTCTCCGCCTTGGGGCCAGCCGAGTATGGACTGAAACCTCCAGTAGCTGTGAGCTAAATAAACCTTTCCTTCCTTCATTTTGAATGTTGAGTATTTGTCCCAGCAATGAGGAAAGAATCACTAAGACAGAATTTGGTACCCCAGGAGTAGGGTCATTGCTGTGGTTAAACCTGACCATGTGGATTACAAGCTTTTGGGAATGGCTTATGGGAAGAGATAGGAACGATTTAGAGATGTCGCCTACAAGAGAAACACTGGAACAACTTCAGCTGTTCTCTGTGGGAGATTCTGGTCAGAGCTCAAGCTCAGCATACTAATCCAGCTTTACTTCTTATGCCTCATGGTTAAACTTTTCTGCTGGGTGGTTAAGGGCAATTTAAAGCAAGACCTTTATAAGAAAACACGTAAATTTTGTATCTCCCAAAGTCAAATCCCCTCAATTTTCCTAGAAACCCTGTACAGCGCTCTGTAAAACTGTTGTCAGTGTCAGCCATCTGGATGAGTCACGGCCATTGCTTGTCCACCAGTAGGATGATTTAAAATGTGAGTGTAGTCAGAAAGGAAGCTCCAGTAAAGCTGTGGACTGCCAAGCAGAGCTGAGAGGATCTCCACTGCTGAGGAGGAACCAGAGGATGGAAAGGAGGGCCTGAGGGCGTCACTGAAGGCGGCAGCTCTCCACCCTTTGCAGCCTCAGAATTGCAAAGGTCAGGGACTTTGCCTTGGGCAAAAAGCCAAAGAGCCCCATGTTCCAGAATGGTGGCAGCGGCCACACCAGGTTCCAGAATGGCACTGGCATGGAGAATTTATTCCTTGGAATCAGGGTCAGAGTGTTCAGCGAACCAGGCCCTCAACCCCTACAGCCAAGAGGGAAGGAAGCCCGGCTGCTGCTCCAGCTGGCAGCAGGCCTTGGCATCATCCACGTGATGTTGGTTTCGGGCACGTTCAGAATACAGGTGTCCTGAGGTTGTTTCCATCTAGATTTCGGAAGAAGGCCGGGGAGGCCAGGCAGTGTGCCCCTGGGAGGGCAGTGTGTGAAGCTGTGAGTGAGAAGAAGCCTATTCAGGTTCTGAGGTTTTTCTGGGCTGAGGCCCCGGGGGTGTTTGGAAGGACTGCCATGGCGTCCTGTCCGCAGTATCGGCCCCTCGTGTACCTTTGCTGTCCCAGTGCTAGGATCAGCTGGGACAGTCTGCATGTGCAGTTGAGGCTGGCCTTGGACTCACGGCCATCCTCCTGCTTCACCTCCTGAGTGCTGGGATTACAGGCGTGCACCACCTTGCCTGGCTCCCAGGCACAGTTATCAGGGGTAGTATTTAAAAGCCAACTTGCAGACCCTTGGGGCCCCCTGTCACTGCAGTGGCACTGTTTCCTGGCTCTTGGTTGGCCTGGCGAGGGGGCAGGGATTCACTCCAGGCATTTTTTTCCTCACACCTCTATTTTTCATTTGTTGATCAGTCCTACTCCTGCCAATTAATAGTGCAGTCAGAGCCGGGGGTGTAGCGCAGTGGCAGAGCGCTCTGCCTCACGTGCTAAGGCCTTAGGTTCCTTCCTCAGCACAGAAAATAAAGTGCAGTTGGTGCATTTGCCACGTGTTGTTGCTCCTAGCACCAGGAGACACACGTGGATACAACTTGGTCTCTGCGCTTCGCAGACTTGCCAACGGGGGGGGACGAACTCTGCTGCATGCACATGTTTCTGGGCGCATGCATGCATGCGTGCACGCTTGCACATACAGGAAGCGCTGTGCAGAACTGCCTGCACACATCCGTGGTCCCAAGATGCAATGTTCAGCATTCTGCTTAAGGATGGGGAGGGCCGTTTTGGGGAGCACCTTGTCGTTTAGGGTGTCCAAGATCAGCTGGAACAGCGTCTTAGCCACCCTGCTGAGGGAGGCCTGTGAGATGTGCAGGAGTGACCCAGGGTCAGGTTCCTTGGGCACAGGCTGCCCAAGTGCGGACTGTGGCCAAGGCGTGCCGTCTGTGGGGTCTTGGGCGAAGGAGCTCATCTCTCTGTGCCCAAGGCTGGCCAGCCTGGCAGGGCCCTGTGGAGAGTATAGGATCCCACGTGTTAGCCCTGAGAAAGAATGCAGCCGCTGCCCGCTGGTCACTGGGGCCTCTGAGTGGCCACGACTTCTTACCCCGAGTCTCTGCTGCTGGTGGCCGCACAGACCTGAAGAACCATGTGGGTCAGTTTTCTGTCGCTCTGACGAGTCCCTGAGACAGTCATGAAGAGAAGGAGGGCTGTGCTGGCCGGTGGTTTGTGAGGCTGCAGTCTGGGTCAGGTGGACCCCTGCTTTGTGGGTGCCATGGGTGCTTCTTGGCAGAAGCAGGGAACGTGGCGGGGGCGAGGCGCCCGTGTCCCACACTGAGGTGTCAGCTGCCCTCTCCCCTCCCAGGTACTCGGATCCCACTAAGTGGACGGCCTTTCTGGGCCTGCTGGACCAGGGCCAGCGCACAGCCAGCGGGGTGCAGGAGCATGAGCTCAAGCGCATCATCCGCCACCCCTCCTTCAACGACTTCACCTTTGACTATGACCTTGCCCTGCTGGAGCTGAAGAAGCCGGCGGAATACAGCGCTGTGGTGCGGCCCATCTGCCTGCCTGACGCTTCTCATGTCTTCCCGACTGGCAAGGCCATCTGGGTCACAGGCTGGGGGCACACAGAGCAGGGAGGTGAGCTTTACACTGGGCCAGGAACCTGCCTGTGGGAGGTGTAGGGGAGACCCATCATGGCGCTCGTTGTTGGAGCTTCTGGAGCAGACGAGGAGGAACTAGCAAGGCGTGGCTGCCGGAGCAGGTCTCTGTGGCGCACGGCGCTTTCCGTCTTCCTCCTGTTTTCCTGAACTTGGCGCTTTCTGTTGAGGTGCTCAGCATTGCGGGCATGCCAGGCCTGGTGTGCCCCTGAGCCCACCCAGCTCGCCTTGCTGCAGGGCTCACAGGTCTCTAGCCTTTCTCCTGGGTGGCAGGCAGGCGCACTGCCCGCGTCGGCATGTCAGTCCTGGGTGTTGAGTGGTGTCTGGGATTTTGCTGTAAACTGATGCCCCTGGGGAGCCCCTTCCAGGAGCTCTGGCCTATGTGCACCACTCCCTACGGAGCTGCCTGCCTGTCTGTGCCCTCTCCCCAGGCACCGGGGCCCTGATCCTGCAGAAGGGTGAGATCCGGGTTATCAACCAGACGACCTGCGAGGAGCTGCTGCCCCAGCAGATCACCCCGCGGATGATGTGTGTGGGTTTCCTGAGCGGGGGTGTGGATGCCTGCCAGGTGAGGGGGCTGAGGCAAGCGGGCTGGGAGGGCTGGGCGGGCTGGGTTGGCCTGGGCCCAGCCCTCATGCTCGGGACTTGTCTCCTCTCAGGGTGACTCTGGGGGCCCCCTGTCCAGCGTGGAGGCCGATGGGCGGATCTTCCAGGCAGGCGTAGTGAGCTGGGGTGAAGGCTGTGCGCAGAAGAACAAGCCCGGCGTGTACACGAGGCTCTCTGTATTTCGGACCTGGATCAAAGAGCAGACTGGGGTGTAGCGGTGACTCTTCCCCACCAGACTCCATGGACACGCCTGTGTGGACACCAGCAGGCGGGCTGCAGCCTGAGGACAGGACCCCTGGCCACCCGCCTCTTTTGGCTCCACCTCCCCCAGCACTCAGACTGCACACTGGCCCGCAAGCCTCCGAGTCATCTGGGAGCCCGGCCTCCCTCAGCCTCCAGGTTCGGCCCAGAGCTGGGGAGGAGGCGCCGGCTGCTGGGAGAGGTGAAGGCTCAAAGACAAGGCTCACTGAGGCCCAGGGCCATGAGCTGTTCTCCGGCTCCAGAGAGGCTGCTAGGGACCCTCCCTGTGCAAGTGAGGGTGCAGCCTCAGGTCTGTGGGGTCCTAGGTTACCCTCTTCAGGAAACCCCAGTCTGCAGGACTCTGGAAAACAGGAGTCTAGAAATGGATCTGTATTGCCAGCTCCTACGGTGGCTTCAGTGTGTGCATTTGTGTCTGAAAAAACATTATATTTGTTTTTAACTACTTTTTTTCATGTGAAGTTGACAGGTTCTCCTTCTAGTTCCACTTAAAAGAAACTGGTCTTCCCTCCATCAGGTTTTGCCGGTGCTTTTTAGTTATACATAACAATCACACTTGTCACAGACAGTTTGTACCTGTACATGATAGACTTTGTTTTGTAAGAAGCTGGTCTTCAGTTCCCCTCAGAGGGGCCAACCGGGCTTGTGCAGTGCCCTCAGCAGGCAGCCTGGAGGAAGTAGGTTGTCACCTGCAGCTGGCAGGAACATCCGGGGCCCAGGGTGCACACAGGTGCCACTTCCCATGTTGCACTAGGCCCTCTGGAGCTAGCAGCTCTGGGCAGGAGGGCCGCAGCGTGTGCTCTGAGAGGCCCCAGGGGGTTCCAAAGCAGCCGGAGTGTGAGCAGCAGTTAACTGTGTCCTGCCACTCCAAGACCGACGTCCGCAGCGGTACCTTTGATCCCACTGTCCTGGCATGGTCCCGGGAGCGTGCTGGGATGTATAGACCCATTTGAACCCTGGGGAATCAAAGTGCCTCCAGAAGACTGCCCCGAGGCACAGGATTGCTCCTGACAGGTGAGTAGGACAGGCCGTGCATCCCTCACCAGAGCTCAAGCCTACCACTCTGAGGCTCCCGTGAAGACCAAAGTCACTGGGACCAACAGTCATCGAGGGGTGGCACGGGGCTGTGCAAGGGGCCACTGTGCAGCCCTCTGCCGCGCAGCGCGGGCCCCACCCATGCCCACAGGCCCCAGGACTTGCTTAGCTGCCTCTCGTTGCTTTTCAAGTCCTCAACCTGAATTGTTTTGCACTGGTCCCAAACCGTGTAGCTGGTACCACAGAGTCATGCACCTGGCGCCACAGCCTCCTGCACCTGGCCATTCTCTGCTGTCGGAGGAGAGCAGGGAGAGGCAGACAGGGCGGGAGGCAGGCCCAGGAGGCTGGAAGAGGTGGTGACCAGGGAGTGTGGCGTGGAGTCCTGGGGAGGAGAAGTGGGCTTTGTCCAGCTTCCTAGCTCTGCCCTTCTCACGGGAGGAGGAGACCCTGGGGGCCTTTGCTCCATGGCCACACGGGTGTCGGGCCTGGCAAGGTGGGCTGGGGCAGCAGCCTTGGGCTTATGGGGTGGCACGTGCAGTACCGGTCCCCCGAGCTCAGGGCCTACTCCAAGGGCACCAGAGGCTCCTAGTCCTCGTTGGGAGCTGGGGATGGCGTTTTCTGCTCCTCTCAAACTGCGTTGTGTCTCAGGGTTTCAGCCTCTAACCAAACTGTTTCACATTTAATAAGTGTTGATCTCGGACTCCTGCATATTGCATCCATGGGAAGTCATAGTCACGCCTACAAGCTGCAGGAGCCACAGCGAAATGGGGGTTAAGAAGGGTGGGCCATGGGCCGGCGAGATGGTTCAGTGGTCTAAACCGCCTGCTTAGGAGGGCTCAGGCGACTGCGGGACTGCAGTTCGATCCCCGGCAACACATGCTGCGCCAGCGCCACCACCAGGGCAGGCTGAGCCAGCCACAAAATGAATAAAGAAACAAACAAACACAACAAGCAAACAAACAAATAAATAAAAATTAAAAAAAAAAAAAGGGTGGGCCTTATAGAGGGGTCAGGTTTCAAATCCTGGGCCCCCCCAGCACCCGTAAGTAGCGAGTCCGGGAGGCTGCCATTCGGGTGTCCGGCCACATGGTGGTGATGTTGAGCTGTTGGAGCAGACAGTTGCCCCTGGGAGGGGGGCGCTGTAAGCCTGGCGACGCGAGACCCCGTCTCCCGGTTTTGCCGGCTCCCTGCAGCGCACGTGTCTGCAGCAGGTGAGCCAGAGGCCTCCAGCGCCAAGCTGTCCCTAGTCCTGTAGCCCTTTTAGTGCGGATCTCACCTATTTGCAGCCGGGAACTCCGACCTCAGCGTTGCTGCCTGCGGGACCACGTGAGCTCGAAGGGGGCTTTTAGGGTCGAGGGGAACCAAAATGTCCTGTGGCTGCAAGGGTGTTAGCCCTGTTAGCGACAAGACTGAAGCTGTATGCGACACCCCTGACTGATGGGCACCTAGGACAGTGGTACATCTGAACACACACACACACGCATTGGAGCGTCATCGGGTAAGGTGTGTGTGTGTGTGGCTTGGCCTGGCAGAAGCCGGGACACAGTCTCTCTCCCTCAGAGGTATCCAGGGTGTCTCAGCTGACAACCTGCACCCCTCCAGGCTTGGGGTCATGGTGCGTGCATACGTGTGTTCTCGTGTGCATGCACAGTACCCACGCACAACCATTTTAAGGGAAACCCGGATCTTCCGGCCCGTGATTCTCCAACGTGGATTTCTGGGGGCTGTGAAATGATGGAACACAGTGTTCAGTGAAGAGCAGCTTCACCTAGGGGTGACTTTGGTTTTTGTTTTAAATACAAGGTCTCAAGTTGCCCAGTCTGGCCTTGAACTTAGGACCCTGTGTCAGCCTCCCTCGTGGCTAGGATTATTTAAACCACACAGCAGGCCTCTGGTCACGACCATCCGACACAAAGTCAGATGACAGGCCAGAGGACAGCTAGGAGCACGGGGCCGGGGCTTTGGTGCTGACAGTGACTCCAGAGCCACGCTCAGCCACTGGTACACGTTAGTCACTCTACCTCCGTTTCCCAGGGACATGTGACATGTTCCCACGTACGCTGAAGGCAGTCGCGCTCGTACCTCAGAGGACAGTCACCTCAGTGCTTTCGTTTGCGCGCATTTTTTTTCTGTGTATCAGAGGTGGCTGTTTCCAGGCAGCAGATGGCAGTGGGCTGGGGTCGCAGCCATTCTTCTGGGCAAGAGTCTCTCTGTCTTGAGAATCGTACCAGGCCTCCGTGGGACCTGCTGCTCCTCCCCTTAGGTCTTCCCGCCCAGAGACCCTGCGTGAAGGCCGGGCTTGGCTCTAAGCTGCGCCTGTGCTTGTGTGCCACCTGCTTTGTCATTGCGGGTGGAGGAGGGTGTTGCTGCTTCTTAGGTCCTTGGGTTCCCCTGTCGCAAGGACTTGTCATGGTGGCCAGAGTTGCACAGGAAGGATGGTGGGCTGCGGAGGGAAGGGAGGAGAACGCGGGTCGCAGGTCGGAAGGAGGCAGGGAGGCAGCTAGGTGTGCTGCTGAGCTGGGTCCCTCAGGGTGACCTGGAGCAGGCGGAAGATCCTAAATAGCACAGAGAGTGAAGAAGCCAAACACCAAAACAGGAACTGGGCTGTTTCTGTCTGGGTTTAAGGTGTTGGGGTTGTCTAGACACAGTTGCGCTCTTCCGCAAGGTGGGGGGTGCTGTGTCGCCAGCAGGCGCTGTGGCCTGGCTCCAGCAACACTATGTGCGTGTGTGTGTGTGTGTGTGTGTGTGTGTGTGCACGTATGTGCGTGCGCGTGCATGCTTGGCTGCTCTGGCCCTACACTGGGGCAGCCCTTCTGAGCTCCCCATCGAGAGCAGAAAGGGCAGCTGGAGCACTGATGGCGAGCCGGCCGACGCCGTGTGCACAGGGTGGCCCTGGATCTGGGCCACGCGCCTAGCCCTGCGCACCCACCCTCACCGAGAGGCTGTCATGGAGTGCTGCGTCCCAGGGCAAGGGTGCGCTGTGTGATGAAGACGGCTCTGGGGTTCCCCAGCCCCCACCGGGTCCTATCCCCCCACCTTCCTTCTCCTCCCAGCCCCTGCATCATTCTCGGCCGGCAGCTGGGAGGCTGCATGTTCCCGGCCGAGGTGGGGTCAGTTCCATTGCCTCAGCCTCTTCCAGGAGGAGCATGGATTTTCCTGGGCTGCGAACACAATTTTCCTCGCTGCGCTGCGCTGTGCGCGCGCACCTTGGAGCTTATCACTGTTTCCCTGCCCGAGCTTCGGAGTCAGAGCAGTTGTGTCCAGCCAGGCCCCTCTGGAGCCTTCTGTGGCCTTGTTTAGCTCGATGGGGAAACTCTTCCATTCAGTTCTTCCATTGCCGGCGGCCATCTCTTTCCACCAGGCTCAGGAACACTGTGGGTTGGGGGCAGCGGTGAAGCACGGGGGTGGGGGAGGGGGAGGGTGGTGCGACCAGAGAAGCGGTTCTGAGGTCACAGGGACGTGACTCCTCTTCAAGGTCACAGTTCACAGCCAAGGAAGCAGCACAGGAAAAAAGCCCAGACTGTGGGGAAGGAAGGTCTATGTTAAAAGCGTGTGGCTCCTGCAAAAAATAAAAGTTACTTGTGTAAACGAGGGGAAAGGAGGAAAGAAGCCATCCTTTAATCCAACGTATCGTCGTGCGATGCGGCTGGGGCTGCATCGGCTGCGGCAGGACCCCAGACGAGGTCCCAGCCGGAGGCTGGGTGCCGGCCACACCCAGGGCCACAAGAGTCGATGCTAGCCTGCTGTGCTGAGGTGCAGCAGCGCTGCGCCTGAGGGCCCTGACTGAGGAGAGGTGGCCCTGCTGGACTTCGAAGGCGCCTCGGGGACCTGCTGCTGGTGGAGCAGCTTCCCGAGGGCGGTCCTTTTAGCACAAAGAAAACGTCAGCCTGGACTCATCGCCGGGGCGCAGACGAGCTTCCTGGGACACCCGGAAGGGTGGGCTCGCTTTGCCCTTGCCACAGGACTCTGGATGCCCGTGTCTCTTGTGTCTCCCCAGCCGGGTGCAGGGGACTCTATCTAGGACCTGGGAGCACGGGCAGCCGTGGTGACAGCAGCGTCACCAGGACTTGCTCTCTTCTGTCTCACCTTTCTGTGGTGCATTCAGGGGAGCAGCCAGGACCTCAGGAAGGGGGTCGGGAGGAGGGCCAGGCTCCGCACCCTGAGCCTGAGCCAAGGCCTTCTCCCCTGGGGGCTCCAAGGTGCAGGGGCAGGACTCTCTTGCCAGCTAATAAATTCACTGGCGGGAGCACACGTAGAAAGGTCAAAAGGACCCTTTAGAGCTGGGCCCTGAAACGGTTCCTCCAGAATTTTCCAGTCTTTCCTGTTCCGCTCTCTTGGCCGCCGCGGCAGCAGCCCCTGGGCATTTGCCTTTCTCCGGGCCAGGCCACCTGCTCTCTCACTCCTTTGCCTGGGGCAGGGTGGGCTGGAGAGAGAAATGTTTCCTTGAGGTCCTGGTGCCCGCAGCGGGACGTGGTGTTCTGGCCTCGGATTCAGAGGAACCAGCCCCGCCCTGTCACCTTCCTCCCCTGAGCCCTTTGTTCCCCAGTGTTGCGTGGCTCACAGGCAAAGCTTTGCAAGGGGACAGGCCGGAAGGGATGGGTACCCTGGCCTGGAGCCTAGCATGGAAAAGGGAATTCGGTGGGGTGTTGGGTGGATGGGGGACTGCTGAGCCCAGACTTCCCTGTCTGAGGCCCACAAAT